>VFFE01004447.1:0-19011 GCA_008921705.1 Burhinus oedicnemus | reverse complement strand
TGTTTCAGGTGTTGTTTAGGGTTAAACAACTGTTTAAGGCTACCCCCCAGAGACCTGACCCAAGGCTGGATAGTCATGGGTGGCATGGCATGTGGGAGAACATGGGCAGGTATCTAGAGAACTTCTCACCTCCCATGGTTTGGGACTTCAGTCCCGAACAACTACAGGACCCTGATAAAGTGATAGAATATTTGAAAGGAAAATGCTGTGGCTATTCCAGAGAGGCACAACTTACCGCACTGTGCAGGGCCCTGGCCAGTATCTACCAAACACTGCTTGGTATTGTGCAGCACCCTCAGGGGCAAGAGGGGGAAACGAGACCTGCAGGCACCGAGGCCACTCCAGCCCCTGCAGGATGCACCAAAGCCACTCCGGCCCCTGCGGCAGGCACTGAGGCCACCCCAGCCTCATGGCGAGAAGCTGCCAGCATCAATTGAGGTGAAAGACCTTCACGCTGCTCCATGCTGCTGGGTGTGCATTTGTGCCTTGCTGCCCATGTCGGAGCTCCTGGGAAGAGGCTGTGGGACCTTGGTCTTGATCCTTTTTTTTCCATGATATGCAGATTCAAAGACAAATATGGAGCAGTTGGATCCATGCCTCCTGATACTGAGGAGTTCCTTGCTCCCCAAAACCATCCTGCACAAACATGGGAGCTCCCTCTCATGGGAGATGCCTCTTAGCAGGACTGACAGCAAAAATAGCATTTTAGAGCTGTCTTGTGCTAATAATACATGTGGCGGAGCTGTTTCACTTTCTAAATCTGTGCGAATACAAGCAATATCCAATCCTCTTGTCTCTGTGTGTTTCACCAAGTTTCTTCACACACAAGGTGTTCAGAGGGGTCTAGCACTAAAGAAATGCAGATTGGGTGGCATTTGGGCATCTTCTGCTTGGTTTTGGTCTGTGTCCTGGAAATACATGGGAAATGTGCAAAGAAGCTCAAATCTGAGCTCCTCCCCATTTATCAGCAGTGATGGCTGTTCCTTCACCAGTATTTCTGTACCATTGTTAGATCTGGAGTAAATTAACAGCTTGCGGTGGGATGTCGCAGTTATGGATCGTATCTCCTGGCCATGTTGGCTACTTGCTCAAAGCATGTTTTGAGGGGTTCAACCTCACTGATTTCGTCAGCAATGCTCCTCAAGCATCAAGACCAGGTTGAATCAACTGCAACAGCTGCTAGTTCTCGGATCCCAAAAGGACTTGAATCCTTACATCTCTTGCCTAGTTTCAAATGAATCGTGCTTTGATTTGGTGGGTTCTCAGAGCTGAATCAAGAAGCACTTTTGGGAGTTTGGTTTTCTTCATCATTTTCAGGATGAAAAAGCAAAACTCAGTTGGTTTTGGGGGGAAAAGGAAGGATGGACAGAGCTCAGTTCAAAGCAAACTTTGCCTTTCTAGCCAAGTTGTTTAAGCAAGATAAGTATCTACATCCCTTGAAATACATTAAGTGTGGCTCCAGGAGCCATTATGGAGACCTAGCACTGTAAAAATGCAGATTTCAGGGAAAGCCTTGTGCACTGTGACAACTTAAAGTACCCCTGAAGGGTGTTCACTCAGGCAGAAGCATGCTTTATTTGAAGCATATTATGAATGAGACAGGAGAACAATCTGTTTGCTGGAGATGGGCAGTGGATCAATTAAGCAGAGCACAGGGCACAAAGCAAGTCAATTTGGGAAAGGGCAAAACACAGAGGAGGTGGCTACATTCTGTGTGGATTCCAGGGTGTCCTTCTGCTCTCTGCTGAGATGAGGTGGAAGAGCTGGACTTCAGGATCCTAAGTGTCTGTGGCTTGTGGCATCCCTGGATGCATATGGAGACTTGCCTGCCCTGGGGCAGGGGGTCATCAATGTGCAGTGAGGCCACCAAGCAGTGGGCACCCTTCCAGGGGCACTGCGACATGCCCTTGGCTCTGCTTTTCTTCCTGGTTATCCTCATCATTGGTGCTGGGGGGCATTTCTCAGGGTGCTTTGACAGTTGCTGTGCTATGAGTCAGCTGCGATGATCCAGGACCTGCTCTCCAGGTGACAGCAGCTCACTTCGGGCATACCATTATCTGCATGTAAATACTGGGAAAACAAACCCTATTAATCTATGGAGAAGGAAAAAGGAATGGTGCAAGCACATTTGTGGGTTTTGGGTTGTGGGGAGAGGCTGACTGCATGGGATTTTAATTTGTCTTCTCTTTGAGGGGTTGGGACATCGCTTTGCTAAGGTAGGAGACAAAGTGCTCAGAACTACAAAATCTTACTGGATGCCAAAACCAGATTTTTTTTTTAATAGGAAAAGGAAATATCTGAAATCCTCCATCTGAAAAATAAAGGATTTTTTTTTTCCCAGAGGCTGTCAGAAAGTGGCTAGGAAAAAAGCGCAAGATGATGGTCTTTCAGTCCAGCTGCTTAAAACTCATTGGGTGTGCATGTTTTTCTGCTGACTCTGTGTGGAAGAAATGGGATCTGCATGAGTTAACAATGTCATGACCTCAAGTATGACCCCAAGGACCAACTGCATCCTTCTAAATTTTGAGAAACAATAAATCCAGCTGAGTGTTAATAAGATAATTGGAATATGAGAATAGATGAAAAACCATTTCACTGTCCAGTGGATGATGGGCAACGTAGAATGGTCTAGGAGCTCTTCCTGTATGGTCAAGGCGAACACCACAGCTCAGTAAGGGACAGCAGACCTGTACTGACCAAAGGGATATTCCATACCATACGATGTCATGCTCAGTAATAAAAGCTCAGGGAAAGGAGGAGGAAGGGAGGATGTTCGTGGTTATGGTGTTTGTCTTCCCAAGCAACCTTTATGCTAAGGCTCTGCTTCCCAAGCAATGTCTGGGTATCTGCTTGCTGATAGGAAGTAGGAATTTAATTCCTCTTTTTGCTTTGCTTGCACATGCAGCTGTTGTTTTCCCTGGGAAGTGTCATTACCTCAATCCATGAGACTTCTCACCTTCCTTCTATTTTCTCCCTATCCTGCAACAGAGAGGAGTGAGCAAAAGGCTAGGCAGGTGTTTGGCTGCTGGCAGGAGTCAACCCACCACAGCCAGGTTCTCCACTTGGTTTGATGTTTTGGTGTTGTCTTCCATGGAGGGGAGTGTGTGACTTAGTCCCCCTAGAAATGTAGTATCTACTGCTAAGAATCATAGAACGGTTTAGGTTGGAAGGGACCTTAAAGATCATCTAGTTCCAAACCCCCTGCCATGAGCAGGGACACCTCCCACTAGACCTGGTTGCTCAAAGCCCCATCCAACCTAGCCTTGAACACTACCAGGGATGGGGCAGCCACAGCTTCCCTGGGCAACCTGTTCCAGTGCCTCACCACCCTCATAGTGAAAAATTTCTTCCTAATATCTATTCAAAATCTTCCTTCTCTAAGCTTGAAGCCATTACCCCTCGTCCTATCACTACATGCCCTTGTAAAAAGTCCCTCTGTAGCATTCTTGTAGGCCCCTTTCAGATACTGGAAGGCTACTATAAGGTCTCTCCGGAGCCTTCTCTTTTCCAGGCTGAACAACCCCAACTCTCTCAGCCTGTCCTCATAGCAGAGGTGCTCTAACCCTCTGATCATCTTCGTGGCCCTCCTCTGGACCCTCTCCAACAGGTCCATGTCCTTCTTATGTTGGGGACTCTGAAGCTGGACACAGTAGTCCAGGTAGGGTCTCAGGAGAGCAGATTAGAGGGGCATAATCACCTCCCTCAACCTGATGGCCACGCTTCTTTTGATGCAGCTCAGGATATGGTTGGCCATCTGGGCTGCGAGCGCACATTGCCAGCTCATGTTGAGCTTTTCATCCACCAACACCCCCAAGTCCTTCTCAGCAGGGCTGCTCTCGATCCATTCTCCGCCCAGCGTGTATTTGTGCTTGGGATTGCCCCAACCCACGTGCAGGACCTTGCCCTTGGCCTGATTGAACTTCATGAGGTTCACACAGGTCCACCTCTCAAGCCTGTCCAGGTCCCTCTGGGTGGCATCCATTCCCTCCAGCGTGTCAACCACTCCACCCAACTTGGTGTCATCAGCAAACTTGCACTCAATCCCAACATCCACGTCGCCAACAAAGACGTTAAATAGTACCGTTCCCAGTACTGACTGCTGAGGAACACCACTCATCACTGCTCGCCACTTGAACATCAACCCGTTGACCACAACACTTTGAGGGATACCGTCCAGCCAGTTCCTTATCCACCGAGTGGTCCATCAGTCAAATCCATGTCTCTCTAATTTAGAGACAAGGATGTTGTGTGGGACAGCGTCAAATGCTTTGCACTTCCATGTGCCTTAGCAGTTTCCAGGACGATCTGCTCCATGATCTTGTGGGGCACAGAGGTGAGACTGACCGGCCTGTAGTTCCTCGGGTCTTCTTTTTAAAAACGGAGGTTATGTTTCCCCTTTTCCAGTCAGCAGGCACTTCACCAGACTGCCATGACCTCTCAAATATGATGGATAGTGTCTTGGCAACTTCATGTGCCAGTTCCCTTAGGACCTGCAGATGAATCTCATCAGGTCCCATGGACTTGTGCACCTTCAGGTTCCTCAGCTCATCTCAGACCTGGTCGTCTCCTACAGTGGGTGGTTCCTCATTCTCCCAGTCTCTGCCTTTGCCTTCTGCAACTTGGGTGATGTGGTTAGAGCCTTTATCAGTGAAGACTGAGGCAAAAAAGTTGTTGAGTACCTCAGCCTTCTCCATATCCTGGGTGACCAGGTCTCCTGTTTCCTTCCTGAGTGGGCTAAGCCTGTTGCTCTGCACAAATGAAATGCATGCTGGCTTGAGAGATACTTTCTATGTGCTGAGGAAGTCATGCTATTAGGGACCATAGTATTACCCGTGTGAACCAGGAAAAATGAGGGCTTTCAAATAGTCCTACTCTGTGTTACTGGATCTGTGAGCCAGAGGAGCTGCTTTAGCTCTTATGAGCCACTCACTTCAAGGATCTTCTTGGGATTTGAGCTGACAATCTGCCTGAAGGATCCCAACCTACAAGGGTGCCTGGGCAACACAGAGTTTGCTCTTAATTTCATCCAGATGTTATTCCCCCCCTCCTTAAGGACAAGACTTGCTTTGGTGCTAAGCGTTCTTCTGGGACAGACCCAGAGCAATATGCATGGAATAGGCTGATGAAGATATCTTTTCCCATACTTAACAATTACAGCTGAGGTCTTCTGCTGCCTGGTTAAATGCCGCCTGTTGCAAGGCCTGGTGCTGTTGCTTGCAGAGTGCCTTGTGCAGTTGCTGAAACTGGCTCCTTATTAGCTGCTGTGTCCTAGCCTTTGTGTTTATTGCATTGATGCAAGATCAGCCCTCTGGTGAGCTCAGAGCTGTATGAATGCGGTGTACTGCCATCCTGTGTCATTCAGTGCAGTCTCTGTAATTCAGTGCAGCCATTCTGCTGCTTCTTATCTTTAAGGGTCAGTCCAGAGGGAACTGAGGGCTTCATTCAACACAAGAGGGGCCCTCAGTTTCTTCCTGTGGCACCAGCCTCTGGCAAGAAACCGCCCACAATTTTGGGAAAGCCAGTGGGGCTTTCTTAAAAGGACAGTTATTGTCACTCCATGGGAGGACAGGTGTCTTTGCAGATCCCTCCATCAGTGTCATAACACAGCTCTCACGTTATGCTTTAGTCTACGTTTGGTTTGGCTACGCTAAGGTTTCAGTCCCTAAAGGTCCTGCTGTCAGCCCCAGTGGCTGAGTGTCCCCAGCCCCATCGACTGGCTGTGAGCTGGCAGCTGGAGGGGTTTTAACCCTTGGTCTCCTGATCTATACCAGGATCTCTGTGGTCAGCGTTTACAAATTTTTCGACCATCTATTTAGTATGTACCCTCAAAACATCTCTGCTGAGTGAGCCAAAAACTTCTTTGGAAGTAACAAGAGAGAAACCTGCTGATAACCTTCCAGAATCCTTGGCTTTTCCCACAAGCTTCCCCTCCATACTGGTCCCTGTGTTACTGAAAGCAGCAATCTATGGGGTTCAGCTCAGTCCTGAAATGCAAACAGCACAGCAGCTCTAGCCATACCCTCTCCTCTGTGTAAGTAAACTGGATATCACTTAATAAGCCACAGCACTTAATGAACTACGGGCAAGCCTCTTTGTCTATACTAAACACTGGGCAAACAGCTGCCAGAGGCAATTACAAACTCTGTTTTTTACAAATAACCTTGTCAGCAGGCTGGTTGTTCTGCTTGTTTGGGTTTTGTTGCAGTCTGTCCTGACACACACCGACATTGATGGCAGTGATGCCAGACATCGCACTCTGAGGTGGGGGAGATTGAAAAGATTGAAAAGGAGCCCTGAGCCTGCTGCCAGGCACTGCAGAGCAGGCAGGCCAGCGCAGGGTACCTAGGGCCATTGCACTCCCTGCCTGGCCAGGCCAGCTGGGGACACCATGGGGAGTCTCACCTTTGTGCTCTGGCCTCACACCTCTCTGTGTGGTGCCTCTGGCTCAGTTCTGCCCAAGCACCACAACTAGGGGGATGGGCTGCCCAACAGCCATGAACCACTTCATTGCCAGCTCCTCCCTGGTCTGACACCCTCTTAGGGAGTGTGGTGAGGTGGTGCTGCAGGACCAGCATGAGATTCAGCTTCTGCCTGCTGGCAGCGGAGCCATAGCCTAGCAGAGTATGGAGGGAAGGGAGAAAAAGCCACGTGGAGTAGAAAACGGAGAGGAGGCTGTGGCAGGAGGGAGCTGCAGCCCATCAGTAAAACACATGCAGCAAATACTTATCCTAATGGAACAGATTGTTTCATTACAAAACATCTAGCTGGAAAAAGAACGGCAGATGCACCCAGAGCAGAGCAAAATGGACTCGACCTTCTGATAATTTTACAGCAGGCTAGGTGGGACCGTGACTTCTATCAAGCACCTCTTTATTTTCTCTTCTCCTGCTGTCTAACCCCTAGGGAAAGAGCACATATGATAGCCCTGAAATGAGTAATTCTCTCAGAGAATTAAGGCTGTGTTGCTTCCTTGCTAACCTTCTTTACTTGCCTCCCGGCAGCACAATGATAAGTTAAACTCAGCAGCTCTCCAAATACAAGTGATTTGATGACAAAGGTATGAATACAGAGGATAATTTGCCCTACAGACTGCATCCCTTGGAGATCCTGGGAAGCAGGACATGCATTGACAAGCCAGTTACCTTCTCAGACACCAGCCACATCCAGTGGACACACGGGAACCAGGGCAAGCTGCTTGCGTTTTATACACCAAAGATACGCATGCAGGATCTGCCTGCAGGCAGGTCCCTAGCTGTGTCAGACAGACCATGGAGGGCTATTCAGATGTAGCTGGCATGAAGAACAAGACAGTGTTGCAAAGCTTATCCATGCAAGTCCAAAGGCCAAGGCTGCATCTTGATGACCTCCTACAGGAGCTTGGCAGAGACCTCCCAGATGGCAACGTTTGAAGCGTTCCCTGCAATGAACTGGTGCTGACTCACATATTAACAAGGAAGCACTGAATCAAGCACTTCTCATTTTGTTTCCTTAAACATCATCAAAAGTTAGGCTTTACCATAGGTAAAAGTGCTTCATTGTGACTTTCTGAACCTGTTGCTTCCATTTGACCTGATATTGATGTGAATGTGTGGCTGTGGTACTTTAAGATCTGCTTGGATTTTATAGGCATGAAGCATTTTAGTGTTCTTGAACCATAGTCTGGGGGGGAAAGCTTGTTCTGGAGGTGGCAGGTGCATTTTCTCTCCCCCTTTGCCTTATCTGTTTAGCAGGGAAAATTCTGGTTTGCAACCAACTCTTTGCCATCTGTGTTTGGAAGAGATTTATACACAGGACTGGCAGGGCTAGCCAACATTTTCCTTTAAAAATAAATCAGAGAGAAAACTAGGTTTCAAATGCAATAAATGTTCAATGAAGAGTTTCTTATTTCCAGTGAAAATTTGTCAAAATCAACATTTAAAATGTTTTATTTTTCAAAGGAAGCTGTTTTGGCTCTCTATACAGAATTTGGAATTTATTTATGATCTCTTCTAGATTCTGTGTCCTACACATTATAGTTTTGCAAGCTACAGGTGAAGCTGTTTATGGGTTTTTATCCTTTGTTTCTGCAGAAGCGTTTCTCCCACATCTAGAAAAAGTCCCAATGCTCTTTCTATATTTCCCTTGTACTGTTTCCTAGAGTCCTTTTTTAATAGATGTGTTTGAAATCCCGAGTAATGCATCTTTCTGCCTTAGTATTTAAAACTGAATCCAAGTGATTTAAAGCAAAGATTGCCAGACCTCCCTGCCTTTCTGGAGCTGGGATGTCAGAGGGATTCATCACTGCAAAAAGGCTGTTTCCCCTGATTTGTTCCTATCTTCCAGTGGAGGCAGGAGGCTTGGTGTGCATATGGTGTACCCATGCCCGTGGGTTAATGAAATATCTCATAGTGTATGAAATTTGGGCAAGGGTCTAAGAGGGCGGCACAAGAGTCTGATACTGGTTGTTTGCTTTTTTCCCCATGAGCTTTTGTCCTGAGGCAGAGCTATTTCAGGCCCAAAACCTGCCATCTCCCTGGGACTGTAGGGACCCCTGGGACCCTGAATCTCCAGGGTTAGATGCCAGACATATGGCATGGCCTGAAAATCTCACTAAAGGCATCACCTTTACTGTGTGGGGTTGTTAATTGATTTGGTAGCACCTACCCCTCTGGGGCCATCCGTTTGGAAGTAGCCACAGTCTCCCTGATGTTGCTCTGGAAGAGCCTTGAATCTTTCAGCACTCATGAATAAAACATGGTGCTCCATAAGCATAAGCACTATTCTTCAAAGGCCTCGTATGGGGAAATCAGATGCATATGGCTTTGCTGGATCTTTAAGTTCACAGCCAGAAGGGGCACCTCTAAGCATTGCCAGTGTGAACACTGTAGCCTGGTGCTGGTTATGGGGACACTGGATATGGGACTTGGGAGAAATAAAACTAGATGGATCAACACGTGTTGGCCAGCATGTGGCACTGCGGGTCAAACATAGCAATTGTGAATTCCTCCAGTGCAATCCAGTGTAACAAGGCTCCTCCTATGCAGGCAGAGGCCATAGTCAAAATACAGGCAGAACTGAACTCCAGATCCAGTGGAGGAAAGAAAGACAGGGACAAGGAGAGGACAAAGGCTCTTCCTATGCTTCCCAGAGCAACATCATGGAGAGGAAAAACAGTGAGGTGAGGAAAAGCCTAGATATCTAGATAACTCACTACAGCCATGTTCCCTTGGCTGAGCTGGCGATCAGCACTCCTACCACATAGCTCAGGCATTGAAGACACAGGGCTGTGCTTCAATAGCTGGAACTGTGGGTGGAGGGCCCAGTAGAGGGGCTGGTTAGGGTTGTCAAGGCCTATTAGTGCCATCAGGGCCCTGACAGTGATGATGAGAGACTCCTCACCTTGGGGAGTCTTGGAGTTAGCTGCCCTCTGACTCTGGTAACTCTAGGTGAGGAGGGAGGATTGTGAGGATGGGAGGAGATATGGACTGATCTTGTTCACAGGGAACAGGGAGGAGCCTGTGAGTTTTAGGTGTTCAAACCAGGTCACTTCACTGGAGAAGTTGTTTCTGCTTTTCCAAAACTGGTCCCTTCAAAAACTGTCCGAGCTGGCCAGCCAAGACCAGTGCCAACCAGAACCATCAGTTGCTTTGGAAAGCTGGCACCATAGTGCCTTGGAAAATAATGCACTCACCTGGCTGTGTGCAGGTCATAGCAAGAACAGGGCTGTGAGTCACACTGGACAGTAAATGCAGTAAAATATGTTCCCTCGTACTGCTGTTAATGCATGGTCATCTATGCTTATGCCAATTTCCTCAGTTATTCTTGCATTGCCTTTATTACTGTTGCTATTAATCATTGGAAAAAGGAAGAGCCTGATTACATCAGGGCAAAGAGGTGGAGAGCTCCCTTCTCCCTTCTGTTTAAGGCTGAGTTTAAAGACTAGGTGGCCTTTCTCCAGCTCTAGTATAGTCCTTATAGCCAAGGCTGAGGAGCACCTTAAGATGTGAACATAAGAAAAGACAGCACATCGCCCTTTTGGGAAGAGGGGAATGAGGTGAGTCATTCATGGCATCTTCCTCTGATTTGATGTGACAGCAGAGTGCTCTAAACACTGTCTCAGGAAGCCAAGTATAGGCAAAATGTCTGCTTCCATCTCCCCCAGTCCATACCCTCCAGCTACAGCTGAGATGCGGCTGCCATTCACTGACTACATTGTGTCTGGGAGAAGGATCAGTTCTCAAAACTGTCTAAGACAGCTGGAAATGAACCCTAGTAAGCTCAAAAAATAAGTAAACACTCACTTGCTGATGGGCCCCTCTTCTGCCTGCTCATTTCAGCAGGAGCACCTGTGGCTGCCTAAGCAGCCTCAGCAGCAAGGGCATGGGGCCTTCCACAGAAGCTGGCATGGCCTCCTTGAAAGAAGTCACAGCTTGTGGTAATCATAAATATGTTGTTTGTAACACAGACAAGGAATGTGTGTCCAAATGGACAAATGCCTGAATGGTCATCAGACACCTTTTGCCTCAGGTGTACTGAAATCAGTAGGTATGGTGGAGAATGTGTCCTTGCAGAAGGAGACCTGCCACCTCACTGATTGTTGAGAACTGTGGGTACCCATCTCCTGCCTCAAAGACCTGTGCCCCTGGGTGACTCCTCTGTAAGTGGGCAGCCAAAGTCAAGGTGCATTAATATCTGGGCTCTTGCAGGTGGCTGTTTTGTGGAGGAACTGGAGGAATCAGTGGCAATAGTTGGTATTTGTCAGAATACAGCAGCTGTTCCTTCCTGGAATGATTTTTCATGGAAGTGATTACCTGCAGCACAAAAGTATCATCAGCTGCTGAGTTTCATGAGTCAGACTTGTACAGAGGTACTTTCAAGTTTCCTTGTGTTCTTTTGGCTTTTTTCTTGCATTGTGGAAAAAAAGTAGCCCAGTCTCTGGTGTTCAACACTCCAGTTGCTGTGTATTCAGCTGCTGCTAGCAGTTGATATCCAAACAAAACTAGATGCCTGCTGTGGAAGGAAATGTACAGCCATGAACAGGGAGGTTCCCCTGTGAATAACAAGAGAGACACTTACTTCGGGGAGTGCAAAGGATGGGGATAACTCTATGATGAGAACCTATTCTGTGTCTCTGATTATGATGCCACCACCCTGAAGGAGCAGCAAAGAGACGTGATGGAAGCAAACATGTTCTGCCAATTTCTGCTGCCAGATGGACATGGGGCAGACTTGTTCCCATGGGGTCTGGAAGACTTGATCCAGGATCAATGGATGGCCATGCATTGGCAGGGAATGGCCTCCAGCAAGACCAGAGTAGATCCTCTGGTAGCAAAGTCTGAGTTTGTGAACTGGGCCTTCTTTTCAGCAAATACCAAATTGGGCACATGCCCACACAATTTTGATACTTTCTTGCTCATCTTTGGTTTCTGAGCTCACCTCATGTTGCCGTCAGAGGCTTTGGCTCTAAAGCACCCCAATGTGTCCTATCTTCTCAGGCAGAGCAAAGCAATACTCTTACTTCCCTCCATCACTGAATCTCATCCATGAGTCCCTGCTTTTCTTCAGTGTCTGCTACTCCTTCCTCTCCTAGGGCATACAAGCCCCTACATTTCTTATGTGCCCCATGGCTCTTGTTGTGTGACGCCACAGGCAATGTACATTGTGGGTTTAGCACTGTTGCAGAACTGACTTACTTGTTTTCAGGAAAGGAAGTTGCACGCAGAACATCCCAGTTTCTGGGGAATGTTCCTACTATGCAGTTACTCAGAAGGGCAAAGTCAGGTTCCTCTTCCCAACCCTGTCCTATTCCCCTCTGGAGCCTGGGGAGAGAGAAGGGTCTTGTGAGAAGGATCACCATCAGAAAATCCTAGAGAAAGCTATGTGGTCTTGCAACCTACCAGCCTCAGTTCTGAGTGAAAGTATGCAGAGAGAGTTCCTCTGAAAACAGCACTGCTATGGCTTGTTCCTAGTAAGTCTTGGATTTAGAGTTTAGAAGCTCATTCACATGTTTTTAAGGTGCTTGCATGAAGGACAGGTACAGCAGATGCACCTAAAGTCTTGGGTCCCATCACAGCTGCTAATGATGGCACAGACGGAGCTGGCTTGAGACACTCGAATGTGGAAGGTGAGCCTGACCTCAAGCAGTGCAATTAAATGCAGCCAAGATGACAGGCTGCACCTGTTGCTGTGAGGCTGGGAAGTCAATATATGCCCTTATGGCCACTTTTCCCCAAGCTTTCTGCCAAACCGTGTGCAATTGTGCCCACAGTATCCTCACTTTTAGCATCATCGCCAGTGCTAATGCCTTGCTGAGGAGGTACAGGCCTGTGCTTTTATTGTGCTACAAATGAGGTGACTTTGTCTCCTTGTCTCTTCAGGCTGTAGGACAAGAGGCCCATGGGGAGATTGCAGTCTGACCCATTGGGGCAAAGAGGAGAACCCTGGAGGATGAAGAAATGGGGGCTTAAGGAAGGATCGGACAGAGAATGCAGGTAAAGAACGTGGCTGGAGCCATCCTCAAAGCAACGCATGCCCATAATTCAGACATACTCTGTACAGAACATGGTCTCTCCATCGATAAGTGTATGTTCATAGCAACCTCCTCTCCAGGAACAGACCCTGGCTTTTAAGTCTTATTAAAATTAACAGAAACCTTTGCTAGCTGTTATGTTCGATATCGAGTGATGAAAAAATGTAAGATCCTGAATATTAATTTTTTTCCTCCTTTTAAAACATGAAGATAAATACCAGTCTTCCTGAGTCAGTTGAGCTGCAGAAAGAAAATATATATGAGATTAAAGCCTCATCTGCTGGTAGGCTTGCTTGCAGACTGCTGGCACTGGGGCAGCAGTGGAAGCTCTCCAGCTATATTCACCAAGTGGTTCTCGTTACCCCTCTTTATATCTTTTCCAGGTTGGAGAATATCAACCAAGGCAGGAAGTGTCAACAAAGCACATTGAATATTGGTCAGCTTAGCTGAGACCCTGCACCTTGGAAGCTGGGAACTGAGACACAGAAATGAAAGCTGCATGCAGTTTTGATTTTTGGAGGAAAAGCCTGTGGGATTTGGGTGCTTTGATCCTCTCTTTCCTGAGGAAGGAAGAGACGAGAATCACAGCTCCATTGAGTTCTTAGCAAAAATGAACTTTTGGGATCAGTGACATGAAAAGCAAGCAAATAGCCTACTTCAGCTGGCAGTGGAGGAATGGGCACTTCTCGATCTGCTTCAGTGCTGGCCTCAGGTGATCCCTGATGACACTGCAGGTGCAGCTTGTTAGTCCACGGGCAGCCTGCTATTAATTTAATCAAACAGTATATTATGCTGGGAACAACTCCAAAGAAAAATGCCCATTTTACGGATTTGGTTTGCTTTCAAACAAGTTGGCTATCCTCTGTATCCTCTTCAGTACTGACTCTCATTTGTGCAAACTTGGCTGCTTCTGTGGGGATGCCTGAAGAACTTGTCCTTGGAGCTGTCCACAAATACTCTCGCAGCCATGAAACACCATTTGTTTCCTGCCCATATGTTGCTGACTGGGTTGTTGAGAGGTACAAGGTGCCTTTTTAGCTGGCACCTGTGGAGCTCCTTCAGTGCTGTGCTGCTGTGTGGCAGGTTTGCTGGGCTGGGGGATCATCCCCAGGGCACAGGCACGTGGCAGTGTGTCACAGGGCCCTTTGTGAATTGCCATGGTACGGGCGCTGGCAGTGATGCGGCCACCCAACAGTGCCCAGAGGATGCGACAGGACAGGACAGAGTGGGGCTGTGAGGACCCTGCACAGCCACCTTGTTCCCTGTTGACCTGCATCCGTGATGGTTTTCCGAGACCTCTCCCATCCCTGCTACAGGAGCCATTGAGGCCAGGCCTCAACAGCTCGGCGGAGAGACCCCCCCCCAGCATGCCCAGGCTAGACTGGCTGCGGGGGGAAGAGGAGGAGGAGAAAGGTGCTGGGGCTGCCCCAGCATGGCAGCCTGATGAGGTGGAGGAGGTCCAGCCACTGCCAGCGGGTGATTGGCTGAGCTGGGCCATAGGGCTAGTGGCTGCAGCCGGCTTGGCCCCATCCCATTCCATCCCCCATATGTATCCCCACAGAAAGAGAGGAAGAGGGGACGGGGCTGTCCTCCATGGCTGGGCTCTGGCCATGCTCCATCCACTGGGCACCACCAGCCCCAACCTGTGGCCAGAGAGACGGGGGTCAGTGTCCCCACCAGCCCCTGTCCCAGGCCTGGCCCTGTCTGGGGAGCACAGGGCTTGTCTGTGTTCTCCAGCCTCTCCCGCAGTCCCTCAGCCCTGCCTGTGCTCGGTCTTTGCCAGATCCAGACTGAGACCTGCCAGAAGAGCAGGAACAGACCTGTGCCTTCTTCCACAGCGGAGCACCAGTACCTGCAGCCATCCCCACCTGGGCTGAGCTGGCTCTTACTGCTCAGCCGAGCACCACCGTCAGGGCACTCAGTGTGACATACTTCTCTTCCCTGCCCTCCTTTCTCCTGGGAATCCCTTAAGCCCACTGAGCATGAAGACACCACCATCACGGCCATCAAGGGCATGGCAGATTCCTATAAGGCGGAGGCTTGTGCTGCCATGTTGGATATGCTTGTGGAAAGTGACATGTAAGTAGCCTGTGGCTGGGACTTGACTCCCCTGGGGATCGTGTGCCCCCTGAAGCCAGGTCCACTGAGCACCCGAGAGCCATTTAGGCCAGCACAGTGTGGTGGGAAGGGAAGCACTTCTCCAGGGAAGCTGGGGAAATGGTTCACTCTGGCAGCACTCACATCTGCATCTCCTCCAGGTGCCCAGGACTGTGAGGTGCATTTACTGCTGGCTCATGTCCAATGCAGATGTGTCTGCTGAGCACAGGCTGGACAACACCCTTCTGGAGCTGACTCACGTGCACTCTCATGATGTGCTGGTGACCCCCCTGCGCTGTGCCCCATTGTGCGACAGGTACAGGGTGTGCCTGCCTTGAGCCCTCAGGGCTCACCAGCCTTTAGAGCCCATCAGCCTGTAGAGCCCGTCCCACATGGGCTGCCAGATAGATGGAGATTTTCAGGACCCTCTGGCCTCTCCGTTTCCCAGCCCGGGGCCTGTCAGCCCCAGAGCCAGCTGCCTTGCTCCCTCCCTGCCCCTCAAGGCACCGCTGGTCAGCCACCTGGTCACCACCTGCAGGGGCAGGACCACTGGGTGCTGCCAGTAAGGGGCAGTGGGCAGAGGCATGGCTGACAGCCAGCCTGGGCCCCTGGGGTTGCCCACGCCACAGTGCTGTGGCCAAGCCCACGCTGACACAGAGCTCTGGGCTTGCAGAGCTGCTGCGACCATGTGGAAAGCGATGGTCTCCACAAGCAGGACTGCAGAGAAGGTGCTGGCAAAGCTGTTCTGCATGCTGGAGGACTGGCCACTGCACAGCACGTCCACCTCCAATAGGGACAACATAGACATCTTTGCCCTGGCCGTGAGTTTCTGGACCAGGCCTTTGCTTGCCCCCAGGGTCACCTCACCGGGTGGCTCTCCATCCTCCCCCGCCACTGCATATCCCTACCTCACACAGTGGGCTGGAAACCTGGGTTAGGGGCAGGTTTAGGGGCAGCCAGGCCAGGTGCTCCCCCTGGAGCTCCCGTGGCCAGGGCAGTACCTGAGCCTCACCTTCCCACGCTCAGGCCCTGCCACAGGGATGTCTTGGCTCTGGGCCCTGTCTCTGGGTGTTTTGTTTTCTGCAGGCAACCAGGGTGCTGCAGGAGATCCTCCAGCTGTCCAGGCACCCACGGAGGTTGAAGGTGCATTTCCTGTGCCTCTTCCTGGCTCTGCTCTTCCAAGTTTTCGTCAGCACAAAGCAGATGCCAGAGGAGGTCGATACCTTCTGGAGGGGATGCCAAGCAGGAAGGCTGCCTTCCCACCAACCGCAACAGGTGCTCCATCCCAGACCTCCCATCCCTTCCATGGCCCCAGAGCTGGGGCCAGGACTCCTAGCATGACCTGGGATTTGCTCTGCACATAGATTGCTGACTGTGAAAGCACTGCTCTGCCATTTTGGATATAAGTGTGGGGTGTTTGAAGTCGATCGTAAGCATGGCTAGGATGCACTCCTCAATGCTGAGATCCACCACTGCACAACGGGTCTGCTGGCCAGCTGAGAGCCACCTTCTCTCTGCTACCCCTGCCATTCCTCCCCTGCAGATGGGGTGCCCCACACCCGTGGCTGTAGGTGAGAGGGACTTGTCACTGAGGGATAACCCAGCAGACTGGAAAAGCTTGGGAGAGGTGGGTGCACAAGAGCAGCCAGTGCCCAAAGAGCCAGCATCCCCTCCCGTGGGGCCTGAGCTGATGGCATAGAGCAGGGCTCTGTCTGTGGGCAACCCCACCAAGGGCAGCCTGCTGGGACAGGGCAGGGTACACTGAGGGACAGCAGCAGAGCCTGGGGGACATGAGTCCTCTGTGGGCAGGAAAGGGGTCTCCTCAGAAGGGAAGGCTTCAGGGCAGGAAGGGTGTTTTTCCAGTCTCCTCCCCAAAAAGCGCCTGCTGGTGTTGGGCACTGCCTTTCTCCTGGTGAGGGGTGGTGGGGAAAGACCAGGCCTGTGTGAGACAGTCCCGAGGGAGGTTTGTCTGCCCTGCTCAGCGCCAATGGTGCCTTCTTCCCCCTGCCAGAGACATGCGTGGTATCTAGAGGAGCTTGTGTTACTGGATCACACAGTACCTGGTCGAGCTGCTCAGGTGGAAGGAGCCACGCTGGGAGGTCCCTGCCATGCCATTCCTTGTCGAGGTGAGCCTGATGACGAGGGCTGCCTCACTGAGCTGCCTCCCACAGCTCTGCCCTCTTGTAGCTGCAGCTGTGGGGGGGAGCCCAGTCAGTGGAGCTGGGGCAGAAAGTGTGCCCTTGGCCCCTTGCTGCTGGGGTGACACTTGTCCCCACTTGTGTTTCATGCCCACCTTGTGCCAGCTCTGGCTCTTCCATCATGGCTCCTTGAAGGCTGAGGAATCAGTGGCTGCTGAGGGCTGGGAAGCACAGTGGAGCGGGCAAGCGACCTGCCCCATGTGCCCTGTGGTGCAGGGCAAGGAGCCCAGGGATTCTCCGCAGACGTTGCTGCCTTTGGGCTCAGCTGCTTGGGGTGATGCTCATGCCCTGTGCTGCTGGCTGGACCCAGCTCTGCACGGTGCTGGGGTCCTGCTGGCTGGGCACCTCTGTCACTGCTCTGTGTGTTTCAGCTCCTGGCCTGCCCTGGCATAAGTGTGTGGGCTGATCACATCCTGCAGCTCGCCCCAAGGTACCTGCGGAGTGAGTGCGGTGTGATCGCCTGGTGCTCAGAGGCCTCATTGCACTCCGCAAGAGAAGATTATGAGTGAGAAGTGGGCAGCCAGCTGAAGCCATGCTGGCAGTGTGGGACTGGGTAAGGGGTGCTGGCTAACACAGTAGCTTGGAGTTGGCTGGGCTTTGGGAGCTGTGGCAGCTGCTTCCAGCTCTCCTGCCTCCCCGTTCATCTGCCCGAGTCGTTTGGGCTTCTGGGCCCTGAGGCAGCAGCATGGGGTCAAACTGCTGGAGCGGTTTTGGCAGTTCAGCTTTTTATGGCTTCACAACACAACACTGTGTTCCACGCAGGCCAAAAGAATGCGGTTCCTACTGCGAAAGCTCATAGAGCTACCACAGGATGCAGACAAGGAGGTGGTTGGGATGACCCTCTCTGTGCTCAGCAAGGTGATCCTGGCCAAAGACATCCCAATTGCAAGCCCCATTGCTCTGCAGCTGGCTGAGAGGCTCCGTACACTCTTCGACAATGTAAGGCTTTGTGCCCCCCACCATGGGCTCTGGGTGCTGCCAGGAAACTTTGTGCCCTGTGGATTTTCAGACCTGTTCCCAGGTGGGCCTGGAGCAGCTGGTGCTGAGGTCTTGCCCTCTTCCTTTCCACCAGGAGTGCGGCTACGGGCAACTGCTCTCCATTCACCACTTTCAAGATGTGATGGAGTTTGTAGCGGAAGTGGGAAAAAAGCCACTGAAGATGCATGTGCACCAGAGCCTGCTCCCACTGCTCTGCGACTTGCATGATGAGAATATGCATGGCAGGGGTGAGGATTTCTGACCTGGTGGGGTCCCGCTGAAGGTGGCTCAGCTGCCTCCTGCCCTGGCGCCTCACAGACTGCAGTGCTCCAGCCTCTTCCTGGCCTTGGCTACAGAGCAACAGCTCTAGGGGAGCTCTGTCCTGCTGCCCCAGCAGCACCAGTGCCTGAGGTGGGGGTTGCCCCACTCCTCTGCCTGGGCACTGAACCTGCTGATGAACACATTCCCCAGCTGCTGCATTTTCCTACCAGGGGCTAGGAGAGGCCCTGAGCCTTGCCCAGGGGCAGGGGACACAGGTCCTGTGCCCTGGGCAGTGGTGCCATCTCCCAGTCTCTACTGCTCTGCAGGCCTCTCGGGAAACCCTACTTTGAGCTACTGACTTCCTGAAGAAAAGGAAGCTCAGGCAGCTTCTGAAGAGGGAGCAGACATGGACAGTCGGCAAGTGCCTGGTAAGGATGGCCCTGAAGCCCCAGACCCAGCCTGGACAAGCCCCATGCCCCCAATGCCCAGTGTGTGGGACTGGCAGCTGTGCCCTGCCCACCACTGCCGCCCATTGCTGCCAGCCTGCACCCCACACATGCTCCCTTCCCTTGGGTGTGTGGCCCTGCGGGCTCTTCTCCAGGCTTCTCTCCCTCCCCAAGTCCAGGGGTGCCAATGGAGCTCTGGCCCAGCTGGGCTTTGGCAGCAGGGTGGCACTGCAGCTTCCCAGGGAGCACCCAGTCCTCTGCTCCCTCCAAAGCCTGGCACCAGCCAGCTGCTGTCTGGGTGTCATGGGCGTCCTGGCAGGGGAGGCCAGTCCTGGGCACAGTCTGCGCCAACCTTCCCTCCATTCCCTTGCGCTCTCTCCAGCTGGCAGAGAACAGCAGCAGAGCAGATGAGTACCTGCTGTACCTGCAGAGCCCACAGGAGTCCATGCAAGAGGTAGGCATCAGGTTCATTGGTGAGCCACAACCCCCCAGGGGTCCGTCCCTGCCCTGCTGCAGCTTGGCC
>VFFE01004354.1:0-34051 GCA_008921705.1 Burhinus oedicnemus | reverse complement strand
ATGTCTACCTGCAATTCGGCAATGGGCAGGGGGAGGCCGGCAGCCCCCCTCCTGCTACCCCTCCCCCAGCCCCCGCTATGGGGAGCATCCAGCTCCAGTGTCTTCACCCAGGATCACCACAGGCTGGACTGGCACCCCCCGGAAGAAGGGAGGGGAAGGAGAATGAGCGCAGGGAACAAAGCGAACGCACAGAGGGGCGAGATCCGGGTGCCCCATAACGGCATTGGTGCCCCTGAGCCCAGGGATGGGTCCTCTGGGTTAGAGGACCCTCGCAGCCTGGAGCACAGGGCATGCCCGTGGCAGCAGGGTGGGATCCAGGCCCTGGGCCAGGCCTTGGCATCACTGGCTGCCTCTGGCATCACTGGCTGCCTCTTTCTCCTGTCCCTCATGGTGTGGGCACAGCGCACCGGGCAGGGCTGCTGGCCAAGACTGCGGCACAGGGCTGTGGGCTCCTACTCAAACCCTGCACTGCCCCATCTGTGATAGACTTGTATTGTATATTTGTTAATCAAACCGTTATGTAGGCTATGCAGCATTACACAATATGCTAATCGCTGTAAACTAGTATAGCCGGGAGACTTTGTAACCGCAATGTCCCGCTAAATACTAGCCTTGATTGCCTGATAAGGGAATACTTTAGAGTTGTAAAAGTATGTATGGTATGCATGCTTTAAATGATAAGATCACGACCTACCAGAAGGCCAGGAAAGACCCCCTAGCAACAGAGACCGCAGAAGAAACCAGCAAAAGCCACGGACTATCAGAAGAGGGCTCTGGAGGGGGTAAAGGCGCGCCTTCGGTGGAGTGGGACTCCCGGGCCGCCCAGCGCTGTTTTGCTTGCTGCCGCTTGCTAAATAAATACTTCAAATTTTAATTGGCTCTGTCTCTCCTCAATCTGTGAGATCAACTTATAACACCATCCACCGGAGAGCTCTTGCTTTCAGAAGCCTCTCTGAACTGCCGGTACCCAACAGAGCCTTTCCTCAGCCGACTGTCACTGAGGAGCTCAGTGAGAACACCAAGAGAGAGTAGCTTGTGCTTACTCTGCGTCAGGCTCAGGTTTGCCTCCAGGTCACAGGTGTGTTATAGACAGGAGAATGGCACGGCCCCAACTACTTCTAGGCAAGCCAAATTCCTAGTTGGCAGGGCAAAGAAAAGGTGACCCTGGAGTTATTCTACTGCAAGTGAGCGCAGAGTCCTGGCTTCCCACAAGCGTGTGAAGTCCTCTTGCCACTATGCCTTAACTGTAAAATGGAAAAAACCAGCATCCGCAAGCTAGAGTAAATCATGAAGGCACAATTTTTATCTGTGGAGCAATGGAGTTTCATTCAGTTGCCAAGGGAGCTGCAGAAGTGTTTCCGAGTACTTCACTACCCGCCCCATTTCACAGACGAGGAGCACAGTGCCTCAGGGCAGTGAGGTGACTTGCCCAAGATCACCAGGAGGCCCAGGCTGTGTTCCTATGCCAACTGTGAACAGGCAGGGAATGAGAGAGAAAATGCAAAGGGTTAACTGTTAAGGGAGCAGGCAGAGTAGAAGCAGGTGGTATAGTTACTCAGCTCAAGCCCTTTTGTCCATGCTAGACCTTATGAAGAGCAAAGTTGAGCTTTTACCACGAGTCAGAATAGCCTTGCATTTATACAAGCAGCAGGAGCTTCCTGGACTTTAGGCAGCTCACTGGCACCTCAAGACTTTCTCCAGCTCTTCTGCTGTGTAGCTGCAAGGTCTCCTAGGAGCACCAAGTTAGTGCCAAACAGCTGGCTTGTTAAAACAAAGAGAGGATGGGGAAGGAAAGGTGACAGGCAGCAACACACCACCCAAGCTGCTTCAGGACCAGTGCCACAGATTCTCTCCTAGGGTAGCATTAACTCCTGCCACCAAGATGAGTCCTCGGCACTGGCTTGACAGCACCGAGTAGTTCTGGCAGACAAGATGAGCCTTAGTGCAGAGATTTCCATCAACCCAATTTCCCTCCTCTCTCCCCGGCTGTCCCCCTGTGCCAGCAGCATCAGGGACCTCCGTGCTAAAGAGGACCAAGGCATTTCCATGCCACTTCTCCATGTCTCCACCGTGAGCTTTTGGACATAGATTAGCCTGAATCCAAAACTAAAATTTGTCTTTGTTTAACAAAAGGTGGGAATTGAGAGTGGCAGAAGCCTACGCTCCACTTGCTTTAGAAGTGTGAGGACTGCAGCTATTGCAGGAGACTCCAGCTTCAACTAACCTGGGGCGCAGTCTTTCCCAAAAAAGACGAACAGATGCCTCTCTGCCCACTGCAGCTTAGAAGAAAACTTGAACACTAGCCCTCAACATGAATATCTCAACAGCAAACCAGCAAGTGTTTAACAAATGAGATGTTGCTACCATCCACCTTCTTGGTAATCGTACCCCAATGTGATACCCACCACCTTCTTCTGATGTTGAAGGGAAAAAAGGCAGACAGGCAAGAAAGGTTCATTGCAATAGTTGCCTGCTAGTAAAAAGAAAGTGAGTAGCACTACCATGATTACACCTTAATTTTATTACATAAAATGAATATTGTGATCATCTAACTCAGGGTGATTAGAGGAGCGTAAACAGAATTGCAACTGTATTATTTTATGTCCAAGAATATCCTGTCACTTCTTAGAACTATTTTCACTTGGAAGGAACAGGAATGGTCTTCCTGTCCCCCCGCACTTAACGACTGTCACCGCAAGGGGAGACACTGAGCACAATGAAACAGCCGAGTTGGCTCTATTATTAGGACATGAATGCCAGATACATTTTCCTCTATAAAAACTCACTATTGTGCAACAATACGACCTGTCAGTCATGCCCTGTGTTTCTGCACCTCTCCAGAACACTTATGAGGCACCACTGCTTACGAGGTAGTGCTTGTCTTGCATTAACTTTTGGGAGGAAAGTAAAGAATTTGATTTCTACCAGCGGTGGAAAATGAGGCAAAGGCACGAATCTGGACTCGGAGTGCTTCTATGTCTTCTTCTCTTCAAACTTTCTGAGTTTGTGGTTGTTGACACTCCCCACAAAATAGAATTATTTGCAAGATTCAGACTTAGAATTTGGCAAAACGTAAGGAATTAAATTTCCCTTCACAAAATCAGGTGTGGGAGGATTGGAATATCAGTGGTTTTAAGAGAAAAAAGATGTTTCCCAGATTGGTGGGATCGATATTTTTTTCTGCCTACCAGCAGATGATCTCAGTTAACACCTATCTAAACAGAAATGCAATCTGAATCACAGCAAAGGTTTTCTTTTCTTTGTAAACTCTTAAGCTGGGATGATTTAAAAAGTGAGGGTTTTGTAATCCCTTGGCGTATTTTGAAGTCTGGGTACCTCAAATACTCCTTGAAATTGCTGAGTATGGAAAGATGTTCTGCAGAAAACAGAATTGTTAATACATCATTCGTGTGTGCTGTGCATGTGAGTTGAATGAGAAAAGCAGATGCAGACTGTAAGGTACATTGTTAAAGGCTGGAAAAACCCCATAGCATTGTTTTGAAGTCAGTGAGGTCACCCTTCCATTTGTTTGTTCTCTTTTGGTAATTTTGGCCATCTATTTACTTGCTTGAACGGTGAAGTGAATGATAAATTAATGATTGCTCACTCTACAATAATTACTTGGTTCTTTCTTGAACATTTTCCCTTACCAGGTCTCAACATTTATTACAGTCATCAGTATTATTCCTGTCCTACAAGTATGAGTGAAAAGCCCTGAACACAAAGAGGTGCAGGAACTCGCTCAGCGTCATCCTATGCACGTAGCAGGCATGTTCCCCTGCCCCAGGCAACACTCAGAGCTGCCAGCACATGGGAATCAGTACCAAACGTTAAATTAGTTGTCCCTGAAATGCAGATTCAAGAAAGAGGATTTATCTTTGCTAATTAATTGCTGTTAAAAGATCTGGAGTGGAAGGGGCCCCGAAAGCAGTTATTAAGCTGTTTTGGTGAAGGGATTTGGGGATTCAAATAATGCAGAACATAGTATGCCAACTAGGACCCACCTGTTAAAGGAAAATCAAATGTCAAGAAGAGTTCAAACAAAGCCCATGTCTTAATTCTTGTTATGGATATGCAACTACATTTGTGTAGGCCAGAAAGGTTTGCCGCAAACGTGTGCTCAAAAGGCACTCGCAGAGGACTGTTTTCTACCTCATCTTGTTCTTCCGTCCCCTACACCCTCAACGGGGATTCAACCTAAATGGGTCATGAATTGACTAACTGTGATGTGAATGGTAAACAATTCATCTCCTGCTCTACAAAGACTGTTGGTTAATATTTATGGGGCTTGAGGAATATTAAGTTATTTGAGAAGGAGCATATATATTCCCACAAAAACAGGGGAGGAATAGAGGAGAAGAGATTGTCAAAGTTTACGAAGATGTCGGATCATGAAGAGCCTTGTGAAGACATTAGAAGGTGAAGGAGCTAGTTATTTACGAAAGGAACTCAGTCATTTTAATCAACACATTTCATGAAAGTTTAATATTGCCTTATGTTGCGCATCTTAAATCTCAGGCTCCTGAAAGAAGGTGATCACATGTGAGTCTCTCCTTTTTCCTCCTACATTGTTGTTAAAAGCATTAACCCTAACAACTCAAAGGGAAAGCAGAGAGCTTTCAGATGGAGAGCTTGAAAACTTTTGATTTATGCAAATTTCTTGATTTTAGAAAGTTTTGCTTCACCTTTGAAAGTGCTGACACTGGGCTTCCACTGGAGCCCTGAATGACATGATAAATCATAAAGCTTATCAGAGCGCTGGGATTTTTTTCTCCCCAAAAAATAATGAATGAAGCATGCAGACAGAGAGTGTAATTGTTATGGTGCCTTAGCCTGGCACAGAGCAGAGATCAGGCAGCACGAGCTCCACTTTCACCCAAGGAGGAAAGCTCTAAATCTTACATCCTTCATCTCACCCTCAGCCCTTTTCCACTCCACGACCCTGTGCATATCCCCACATGGAATCATAGGATCGTCTAGGATGGAAGGGACCTTTAAGATCATTGAGTCCAATTGTTAACCTAACACTGCCAAACCCACCACTAAACAATGTCCCTCAGCACCACGTCTACCCATCCTTTAAATACCTCCAGGGATGGTCATTCAACCACTTCCCTGGGCAGCCTGTTCCAATGTGTGATAACCCTTACAGTGAAGAATTTTTTTCCTAATAGCCAATCTAAATCTCCCCTGGTGCAACTTGGGGCCATTTCCTCTTGTCCTATCGCCTGTTACTTGGGAGAAGAGACCGACCCCCACCTCGCTACAACCTCCTTTCAGGCAGTTGTAGAGAGTGATAAGGGCCTCCCTGAGCATCCTTTTCTCTAGGCTAAACAACCCCACTTCCCTCAGCCGCTCCTCATAAAACTTGTGCTCTAGACCCCTCACCAGCTTTGTTGCCCTTCTCTGGACATGGTACAGAATCTCAGTGCCTTGTAGTGAGGGGCCCAAAACTCAACACAGTATTTGAGGTGGGGCCTCACCACTGCCCAGTACAGAGGGACAATCACTTCCCTAGTTCTGCTGGCCACACTATTTCTAATACACTCCATTGGCCTTCTTGGTCACCTGGGCACACTGCCAGTTCATGCTCAGCCAGCTGTCGACCAAGACCCCCAGGCCCTTTTCCTCCAGGCAGCTTTCCAGCCACTCTTCCCCAGGCCCACCCTGCATGAAGTTGTTGTGTCCCAAGTGTCGGACCCAGCACTTGGCCTTGTTGAACCTTATACCATTGGCCTCAGCCCATTGATCCCACCTGTCCAGATCCCTCTGTAGAGCCTTTCTTTCCTCAAGCAGATCAATGGCCCACCCAACTTGGTGTTGTCTGCAAATTTACTGAAGGTGCACTCCATCCCCTCATCCAGATCATTGATAAAGATATTAAAGAGAACAGGCCCCAATACTGAGCCCTGGGGAACACCACTTGTGACTGGCTGCCAACTGGATTTAACTCATTCACCACCACTCTTCGGGCCAGGCCATCCAGCCAGTTTTCTACTCAGCGAAGCATACGCCCATCCAAGCCATGAGCAGCCGATTCATTCCTTAGATTTCTGATCTGCTGTGCATTGGGTGTTTTGGTATTACACTCCACCTTTCCATTTTACTGCTCTCTTCATACACAGGGTTTGTTTTCCTCTGTTCTCTGCCATTTGAAGAGGTGTGATTCCGCCTAATATTCTGCCTGCCACATCTTACTGCTTAATACCCCATCATACCCTAGCTGGAGTAATTTGTGCTTCAGTGTCTTGGAAGATTGTCATGTTCTTTCCCCTGCCAAATTACTGTTTTCCCTTTCTCATCACCTTTGGTCTCAGCCCTCCTCAGTTGTGCAGATGGAGACGAGGAAGAATTGTATAATTAAACACGAATGTGACAGCATATACATTTGTCGGTTGATGAGGTGTGCCATGGACATGTGCCTTAGCACACAGGCTGTTCTCAGCAGCAGCTGCTGAGTACAAGTCTTAGATTATCGGTACTACAGACAGCTTTGAAAGATATTAGTAAACACTGAAATTATAGTAAAAGCAATTTGAGGTGTGGGAAGGTAAAAGTAATCCAAACAATGCATTTAGTTCAATTCCTTGCTTTGCCACCAGCTTCACATGCCTTCATCTAAATACTTTGTGGCTCTAGCCCAAGGTGCCTTTAAGCTATCTGCCCTCAAGGGTGACCGAGTTCATGATTTGCAAGGTGGAAGACAAGCTCAACATCCATTAAGGAGACAAAGGAGGCGGAACCTGGGTTTCCTCACATCTTGGGGTACCCCTAAGGTCCAAGGTAGAGTATAAGGTTGGAAAGGTGGGAGTAGAGGTACTATGTCGCGCTTTATTTTGAGAGGCAGGTGGTCATCCCGGCCCTCTCTCTAAATGGGCGCTCCAGGTAGGCTTTCTTGATTAGAGGTGGGAATATACTGGCAGCACCTAAGTCCTCATGTGCATCTAACCCTCCCACAGAGCTAGTAGCTAAGAGCTCACGATAGTAGCAATGAACTGGAAGCTCCTTCCTCAGCTAGTGTAGCCATAATAACCAGTTACAGAACCTCCATCACCAACAGGCCCTAATCCTTTGGGAGGAGCTAAGAGGACTTCTGATAGTAAGTCCATAACACCTAGCAGGTCTGGGGGAGTTTTAAATCACATGAATTACTTTATGTTTTGATCTCTAGGGATTGGAAATGGGATACATGATACAGTTTGCAATAACTCTACAAGGACGTGGCACAAGTACCCATTTCTTGTGCAGAGAGCCCTTATTTAGTGAACATCCATATCTTGCCACAATTTCCACATGAGAAATACACGCAGTTATTGAATGCTGTTGGCCTGCAGAGCTGCCCAAAACTGAGCAGTCCCGTTTTAGTGACTAATAAACACACAGACATGCAGACAGGTAGGCAGTGCAGGCTGGACGGTTCCCCTGTTATAAGGCAGCTTTAAATTAGAACAGTGTGCAAAATGAGCCTGTTTGTGCTGGCCTCAGGAGGAAGGACATCTTTTCCTATAGCTCCATGATGCATGCAATACTGGAAGTTTGCAGAGACATTTCTTTCCCTCGGGCATAAAAATGCCTCCAAGACCTCAAAACTGCTCTGCCACCTGTAATTGCAAGTATCCATTTTTTTATGAGCTGTTCAGACAAAACAGAAATAATAAAAAGCCCACTATGTCCTTTGCTCAGAAATGTTTGCAACCTCCCCAGCCAAACCAGAATTTCTGCTGCTCCCCAGTATGAAGCATTTGAAATGTTTTCCGTCCTTACTCTCGAAGAACATAATATGCTTTGGCATGAAGCTGCTCATGCCCTTCAGGATAAGGCCTTCTCTCTATGTTCCTCAATTAGTAAGAGCTGCCTGGCATGTTTTGAAATTTAGGGCTTGCTTCTAAGCCAAGAGTTTTGCCTTAACTGCTTCTAAGAGTGTCTTTGAAGAAGATTTAAACTTTAAAATGCTTTGTGACAGAACTCCTCCCACGCAATCATTTTCTTCCCATAAGAAACCGTCTACTTTTGACTTCGGTCAGCATCAGGTTATCGGTTTGGCTCTCCTAAGCAGCACTGGCTGCAAAATTAACCAAGACTTCATTTCTGCAGAAGGCATCAGGGGCAACAAGAAAGCCTTCTGTAGGTATATCAGAGACAAAAGGAAGACTAGGGAAGATGTGGGACCACTCAGGAAGGAAACAGGAGTCCTGGTCACCCAGGACATGGAGAAGGCTGAGGTACTCAACAACTTTTTTGGCTCAGCCTTCTCTGGTAAAGGCTGTAACCACACTGCCCAAGTTGCAGAAGGTAAAGGCAGGGACTAGGAGAATGAGGTACTTCCCACTGTAGGAGACCAGGTCCGAGAGCAGCTGAGGAACCTGAAGGTGCACAAGTCCATGGGACCCAATGAGATTCATCTGTGGGTCCCGAGAGAACTGGCAGGTGTAGTTGCCAAGCCACTATCCATCATATTTGAGAAGTTGTGGCAGTCTGGTGAAGTTGCCGCTGACTGGAAAAGGGGGAACATAACCCCCATTTTCAAAAAGGGTGAAAAAGAAGACCCAGGGAACTACAGGCCGGTCAGTCACACCTCTGTGCCTGTCAAGATCATGGAGCAGATCCTCCTGGAAACTCTGCTAAGGCACATGGAAAATAAAGAGGTGATTGGTGTCAGCCAATGTGGCTTCACTAAGGGCAAATTGTGCCTGACAAAATTGGTGGCCTTCTACGACGAGGTTACAGCATTGGTGGATAAGCAGAGAGCAACAGATGTCATCTACCTGGACTCGTGCAAGGCATTTGACACTGTCCCACATGACATCCTTGTCTCTAAATTGGAGAGACATGGATTTGACCGATGGACCACTCGATGGGTAAGGAACTGGCTGGCTGGTTGCACTGAAAGGGTTGTGGTCAAAGGCTCAATGTCCAAGTGGTGGGCAGTGATGAGTGGTGTTCCTCAGGGGCTGGTACTGGGACCGGTGTTACTTAACATCTTTGTTGGCGACATTTTTGAGTGCACCCTCAGCAAGTTTGCCGACGCCACCAACCTGTGTGGTGCGGCTGACACACTGGAGGGAAGGGATGCCATCCAGAGGGACCTTGACAGGCTTGAGAGGTGGGCCTGTGCCAATCTCATGAAGTTCAATAAAGCCAAGTGCAAGGTCCTGCATGTAGGTTGGGGCAATCCCATGCGCAAGTACAGGCTGGGTGGAGAAGGGACTGAGAGCAGCCCCGAGGAGAAGGACTTGGGGGTGTTGGTGGATGAGTTCATCCTCCTACTGCTGAAGTCAGTGAATGATGTATTCCTAATTTAAAAATTTAAGTAGTAGCAGAAATGCCTGGCAAGTGAGTCGCAGTGTAGCAAAAGACACCTGACTTTACACTCCATATTTTTTCAGTGAGAAAGCAACCATTTTGTTAAAACTGCGATTACAGCACCTTCTCAATTTTATCCATACACTTCTTTTTCTGGTTCATTTTGTGATCATTTGTCTGTCCTGCTTACCTGCCATTTTTCATCTGATATCCAGATTATCAACTGTTTTGAAAGGAAAATGCGCATACCATCTGTCTGATCAGCATTCGGCACAAATGAGACCCTGCTTGAGCTGGGAATCCCACACGCATCTAGCAAATACTTGACCTTGAAGCCAGATGGGAAAATGGCATTATCAGTTAAGCCAGGGATGATACGTACATTTTGAGCTGATGAATGTACAGTTCTGACTTCCCTCAAGAGAACTTAAGGCAGGAGCGAGGTAAAGTGTAGAATAAATCCATCACAGCTGTGACTTTTGCTGTGATGAGCTGGAGTGCTTCATAATATCTCAGTGCTAAGGCCAAAGCTCTGCTGCAGTCTAACACCTGTGCTTCGTTAGTAAACATTAGGCCAATTCTAAACTTGTGCCAAAGGTGGACAACGGAAGTGCTAAACCGAATGGCTTTTGACCAAGAACCATTCACTAGCTTCATAACCCAGGTTCCTAATTGCAAAATGATTAGCTATGGCAAACCACAAACACACCTATAGGTGTAGGAAGTGCTAATGAGCACCACACCAATACCACGTGGTTGACAACGTAAGCTTGGTGCTGGTGTGTCTGAGAGGAGGCTGTTGATGTTGATGTGGCTTTGTACTGCATCAGCTGAACAAAACACACCTGTAATCAACTGATGACTCTGTTGGACCGTTTTCCCTTTAGCTGACCCTTACCCCGGCTAAGGATGTGGATGCCCATCTGGTGAAGGTTGTTCTTTCCTCTGCTCCTGCTCAGTCCCTTGAAGGGTTAAAGTTGCAGAGGACAGTGTGCAGACGCAAAACTGCATCCACAGCTCAGTGAAGTCAGTGGCGCGACATTCTGCCTCTTTGTGGCGGTTGGATCAAGCCATGAGCTCAGCTTTGCTTCGCCTGCAAGACGTGCTTAGCCAGCTAAAACACCAGTGAAAAAGTCCTCTGCCTGTAACACACAGTGTAATCTCCGCACAGGCTATCTGGATGAGCCTGGTATTTACATGTCAGATGTGGTAGTCCGTTCTGGCTTGAAGCTCTGGAAGTGGGGTAATGAAATGTTGGTCTCTTTGGCTGCAGAGTCTGATACTGCTCTGACGGAGACACCAGGAAAGCTTCTGCATAGGCTGCCTGCTGCCTGTCGTACTGACTGCTGCCACAGCCCGTCACAAGAGATCTGGGTTTTTATTGGTATATGACTCGTGATAGAAAATGCCCTCAGTATGTATGTCTATACTCATGGTGCAATATCTGCAATCTGAAGTCTGTCTTTCATTCATTTCCTAGACTAGCCAAATAGAGGTTTGGGTTGGGTTTTTTTCACATGTGGCAGAGCTTCAGGGACTTTCAAGGCAGTCCAGAGCAGACACAGAATAGATGCTGCGGTCCTCTGAACAGCCACTACGCTGCAGTGGTAGAAGATCTGGACTGTCTGTGTTGGGAAGAGTAGAGTGACACCAGAGCTGCTAAAGCGGAAAGCTGGGTCCCAGCATCTGGCAAAATCACCGGCTCTTTTGGGTACCTCTTGTTTGAGGAAGATGCCAGCAGCTTGTGCACAAAGAGGTGAACCCCCAGAGCAGTTGGTCCTTGTTATTCTGTCTGCTGTCGCATCTTGTCAGTAGGATGTGACTTCCAGCGTCATTTCAGGAGAGCATTGCCTGGGCCAAGCCACCTAGTCATCCCTGAGCACGTTTTGGCTGGAGGAAAGCTGCCGTGTTTATAGGCTACATATGGGGTTTATTTCAAGTACACCCTTATGGAAATGGTGTGTCTCTTGCGTCTCAGTTGTGTGACAGACAGTAACCGGGGATGCCCCGAGGGGTGAACCGGAGAAGCCGTTGTCCGGTGGGAAGGGGCTTGCGCTGAGGAAAAGTGCCCTGTTGAGGAGCAGCAGGGACGGGCGTCTTTCCGAAAGGCCCTAAGGCACTGGTGTATGCTGTGCCGTGGCAGTGGAAAGAGGAACTGATAGCTTTTCCTTAACTGAAATATCATAAAGAGAAACTGTTTGAGATAAGATGTAATTACTTGTGGCTCTTTGTTTGCCTTGGTCCAATGCCCTGTGAGTCGAATAGCGGTTGCAGAAAAGTTACCAAGGTAATTGTTTCTATTGCTAATGTGATGACTTCATTTAATTTTTTTATATTTTTAGAGGATAATGCAGAGCATGATACAACAGTCCCTCCTTTCTGGGAAACAGATCGCAGCTGACACAGGGGCTTGAAGGCTTCAGAATGGTATTCACTGATGCTAAAACCAAGAGCCATTTTCTGTTATTTAATATCAAGTTCATCTCTGTAACTGTGCATATTCTGTGCATCTTCTGGGCCACTGCATATGGAGAGAATGAAACCCCAGTAAAATTGATGCTTCACAAATGGAAAGGTCCTTGTAACAAGGACTTTACCACTTTACAAAGAAGCTGTGGAATATTACCATATTTTATTTTTTGACACTGTGATCACATTTTTCTAGCACCAAGCAAAACCAAAGGCAAATTACTCCAGAAGAAATAATAAAACATTTTGCTTATGTGTACATGGAAAGAGCTGGCAAGCATGCAAGAAAAGCTAGAAGTTATCAGGAATTTCAAGGGTTATGCTACAAAAGGCAAACCTAAAAACTTTTTAGTACTGACAGATATAATGTCTTGTGTGCACTTAGACATGTGTAAATCAAATAGAAGAACGAAACAGGTGTTGGTGGGTCACCATTACAATCTAATGCAATTTTGGGGGGTATTAGCTACTTCTATATGATGTGTTCAAAGTAAAACCAGAATAAATCAGGATCTCCAAAAATACTTCCTTGCTGTCAGAGGCTCAGGATCCCAAAAGAAGCTGTAAGATTTTTCAAGTGGAAGTTGCTTTGTAGTGAGTGCTCTTAAACATTGGCTTGCAAGCCTTCACCCAAATATCGCTCACATTTTTCTCCTAAACAACAATGGACTTTGTAAGGCAGAATGAAGCAATTCAAAATCTCTCTGTGATGTACTTAGGCTTATCCAAACTAATCTCAAACTAATCTTGAATTTTACACTCTGCAGAGTGGCAAAAGCAAGCTATAAAAAGAAATAACAGCTCCAGACCAGGGGATGCTGTTTCCTCATGTCTCACACTGTTAGAACTGGGTTTAGGGAGGATGGGAGAGATCTATAGCCATTAACAGCACATTAAATTATCCCATTAGGCTAAAGTGTAGACACATGACCCGTTACACTTCTAATTTTATTATGGCCATCCTTATGCCTGGAGGGATGATATGTGAGCTGCAGAAATACCAGCCTATGAGCTGTGACAAATTATCACAAATAAAGGGGCTTCCAAAGAGCGAAGAAAGCTCTTAATGACAGTTTTTTTCCTAAATAGGGGTCAGGCTCCTGTTTGGATGCCACCAGCATAACTGAGCACTCTGAACAGTGGCTTTTTGGTGTTGATCTACAAGTGGCATTCAAACTGTCCCAAAATCTCCTCATCAAGGCTGCTATTTGTGTATGGTGCTGATCAATAATCGTGACCAACACTCCTCTCTACTGCAATTTATGAGAAAATCACAAAAGGACCACAGCACAGCTACCGCCTCCTGCCAAGATGCAAAGGCACAAAAACTTGGCATTAGCTGTGCGTGGCAGGATAAATGCCTGCCGTTAGTCCTAACGTGAAAGGAAAGGGAAACTCCTAAAGCTTTCTAGGCCATCCTCGTGCCCAGTTCCCGTTACCAGTAATGGAAGAAAGGGTATTTGGATGCTTTATTTGGCACTGCAAATCTTAACAAATAAGCACGTCAACCTTAGAAGGCACGTCTGAACATCTTCCAATTTTACTGCAACAATATGTCTGATTAATTGCTTTTATTCCGTGTCGTTTGCCTTTTTTGTAAAGACAGGTCAGAGCTTTTTCATCTTCCATACTTCTGAAGCACTGCTTTTCAAGGATCTTATTTTAAAAGAAATTGTACGGAAAAACTAAACCTTCCAAAGCTATTAATCAATATAATTTATTCTCTAAGTACTGTAGCAATATCAATTAGTGTGGTCTAGCTTCTGTTGTTGTTACTGAGGTACACTTGTTCTTGGAAAAGTAAAAGCGTTTCTGCAGTTGAAGACAGCTTGTGTTTTATTGGTAGCATTAAAAGAGCACCTAAAGGCTTTGAGCAGAACCTGTGGCCCTGGCTTGTTCTGATCCACGTTGCTCTGATTCGGATGGGAAATGGTTTTCTGGCTTGTGAACACTGCTGAGAGGACAAATAATTTTCCCTGTTGTGCACCAGGTTGTAATTGAATTATTTGTCATTTCTGTTCAAAAATGTCCTATTTTTCCACTTGGAGCAGGCATTAACTTCCAGAAATGGATTCTTTTTGTACATTCCTCTGCTATGTTAAAGGCAAGGTCAGCACATGGAAATCATTCCGCGCGAAGGTACTCTTCCACAGCAATCATGTTATAGATCGGCCTCCTTTTTGATAAGTGGAACAGGCAGATTCCTGTATCTCATCTTAATGGATATTCTGCAGCCCCTAAAGGCTATCTATCTGATGCGTTCTTGATGTGACCTCTCCAGTTTTTCTACAAACTTAACAGAAGCCCAGATACCCAGAGAGCAGCACTCAAACCTGATCTCAGAGTGCCTTGTGCAGAGACCAGTGCACCCTGTCCCATCAAGGAAAACACTCCACCTCTGTCTTCTGGCAGAAAGTGGTGGGGAATGCCACAACCACAAAAGAAAGCAGAGGCCGGGAAGGTCTGTGGTGTGATCCGCTGATCCCAGTGGATTGTAACCCTGACAACTTCTGCCCAAGAAAAGGAAGGAATAATGCATGGGCACCTTTGTGACGGCACGGACATGGGCTGCAGCATGCACTTTCTGAAGAAGAAGCGTAAGAAAAGGAGCTCTCTGCGGGCTACAATCTCTCTACCAGAATGAGGGCTCCGTGGGGACAAGACCCTTCCCCGGCTGGTCCTGTCCGACCCTGCAGTGCAGAGCAGAAATTCCCCCCTTTCGTGCCTGCTGTGCTCCCGGGCAGCTTTGAGCTTTGGATGACACGCAGGGAACTATAAACACCATCTGTGGCTTTCAGTCATACGGGATGGGGTCTGAAACCTTACATCAGTACTGGGGAAGGCTGGTGAGAATAGAACGCTTCTACAGCGGCAGGGTCCAAGTGTGGCAGAATGACGAAGGGACCCATCCTGTGGTGTGGGAAGGAGCCTGGAGATGAAAATAAGGGAAGTTTAGAACAGCAAAGAGGTATTCCAAGTGTTGCAGAAGCCGATGGTTGTGTCCATCACTGCTGTGCTTTGCTGGTGTGTAATTATCAGAGAAAATACATTTTTTTAACTGGAAAGCGCATGCTGTCAAAAATCAAAATGTTACAAGAAAAATTACTTTGATGCACCTCTCAGTTTCTTCACAGCTGAAAGACGTTTTGCAGTTCTTAAAGTCTTCTGGGTTTGTGTTCCGGTTCAGAAAGACTGGCCATTTTAGAAAGGAAGTGAATTGGTACAAAAAGGATTTGGGTTTTTGTTTGAAGTTTTAAAAGGTCAAAATCACCCCCAAATTTTCAAATGGCTTTTGAATTCTTTTTTCTTTTTTCTTCCAGATAATCAGTTTGCAAAAACCCCCAAACGAAACCAAATAAACAAAAAATTCAAGGCTGAATTTTAAACCTGATTTAGAAAGAACAACAATTCCGATTCTTTAGTACAATAAAGGCAGCAAACGTCACGTTCCCTCTCGCTCTTCCCACATCCCTCCCCTGTGATTTGCAGTATTTCTCGTTTGTGCCTTCATCGTACGGCAACTGCATGTCTCCTCACCAGGGGTTGTACTTCCCTGGGTTTCTGGTACAACAGAAGTCCAGGACTAGCATCCTTCAGCTACTGCTCATCCTCGTGTTTGAGAGGTGGCCTGAAGCTGGGGAGGCCTGGGCTCGTCTCTGTCCTGAGCCACTCAGCAGATAGTTCAGCCTCTACGCACAGCATAGTGGTGACGGGACCACAGGGGCATTAGACACACTGCAATGTAACCATCACACTTGTCCATGAATCTCAGACAAGGGGTGGCAGGCGAGGAGGAACAGGGCTCGGTGCGCCAGTCACTGAAGTGGGTTGCAAATCTTCAGTTATGTTCAGCAGTGTTATAAGGACCCCCGGACAGACCCTGAAACATGGGTACAGATGATACATAACAAAGGTGATGAGACAACTTACCACCCCAAAATAAAATGGGGAAATACCTTCTCCAAATGACACCACCCATGAGTCAACCGAAGAACACCCAGGGGTCTATGTACAGAGCAGGAGTTGCCCCAACCATGTAGCATGTTGCAGCAACACGGCACTTGATCTCCTTCCCACCTCAGTTTTAACTTCTTAATTTCTGTGGCCATGCCAGCTTTGAGAGTCGCCCTGAGGAAACACATGAGTCCTGCAGATGAGTCTCTGAAGGAGTAGGTGGAAAGAACAGATCTCTGGCTATAACCTCAAATTCAGCTGAATTCTCTTAATCAGCACAGACTCTTTCAATGCCAAGCTTTTAAACACTCTGGGCACACTGAAGTCATCAAGATAAACACTGTAAAAGTGAGGTTCCCTGAAATCTGTCCTGGGTTTGGACCCTGCTCCTTCTTCCACGACAATGACCAGGGACTGGTGGGTACAGCTCCAGGTGGAAGCCGTCTGCATGTTCCTCTCCTTACCTCACTGAGTCACCACATATGTACTTGTGGTGAATGTTAAACACACGCTTCCCTACGCTTGCTTCCTGAAAACATAAATTCTGCAAACTGCAGCATAAGCATTCTTCTGACTTCTCCAGACAATTGGTTTAATGGGTACTAAGAGCTGGAGAAGCAATGTAGCCTGCAGAGTTTATTGCTATAGCTAATTACAGAGAGCGTACATGTGCAACATGTTACAAAGAGAGAAGCATATACAAGTGCACAAGTGCACAAAGCATCCATAAATCCTCCTTCTAATGAAAACTCCAAACAAAACTTCCTGAAGTACTTCTAATCAAAGTCTTTGAAAAAGCAATCCAATCTAAATATAGGTAGCATCCTCACAAAGTAACCTTTTTCGGCCAACTTAAAAGCATTTGGCTAGATGTCAGCACTGATTTTTAAACACTCTGAATGTTTTCAGCCATGAAGTCCAAAACCCTTTAAAAAAGGTGGCAATGTAATATTCTAATTGTTCACTGTAGGAAAGAGGGGAACTTCACTAACGGCTTGGTAAAAAAAAAAAGAATCAGCATTAGTTATGTCAGTAGCAATTATTTGTCTCTCTTGCTCCTCGCTCATGCACACTATCTGTTTCCTAAGGTTGCTGAGCTGGCCGTCTTCCCCTGAAAACAATGCAGCCTAAGTGACTGGAAGATACCCATTTCATCCTGCTGCATTTTTTGACTGCAGCCTGATGTTCTTTAATGAGCTTTTAAATTAAACATTTGCCTCCCCAATATCAACAGTTCTACAACACGTAGAATTAGTCAAGTTAATTAGTCAAATTAGCAACGGGCAAAAGCCTTGCCCTAAGCTGTAGAAGCCATTTATGGGCCAGATCCAAAGCTCAATTAGCTTAATTACTGCCTCAGCATTTACTTCGGCATGCCTCGATCCACCCCTGCATTTGGTTTAGGACCAGTTTCCCCTCTGGGCTTTGGCAGTGCCTTGCTGGCTCCACAGCTGCACAGAAAGGAGGGTCCCAGCCTCGGGGAGATGCATGCTGAGCCTTTCCAAGGGAGCTGCAAGCAGTATTCCTCCGTGTCCGCAGATGAACCCATAGGAGAAGATGTGTTTGGGAAGGCGATCGGTGCGGGGACAGGGAGGTGGCCGCTGCTGGTGGCTGAGGGCAGCTTCCCCGCCAAATTCTGCTCGTCTCGTTGGGGTGAAGGGACCTGGGAAGTCCCTTCTTCTGCTGTGCAGGCGCTCCCTCTGCCACAGCACCGCTCGCCAGGGCAGGATCGCGTCTGAAACCCCTCGGGTATTGTCCCGATTCATCCAGCTGCTCCAGGCAATCCTGCCCACTTCCAGCAGCCCTCGGTGTGGGACAGCAGTAATAGGATTATTGTTCGAGAAACGATGAATTTATGTGAGCATTGCTGGAGCTCCCCCAAAATACAGTTCAGTCCCTTTGAACTTTAGAGGGACTTGAGCTTTCCAGCTTTGTATCCAAGTGGCTCACTAACCTCCGGGGACAAGAAAAGGACATATGCTCCTATTTTCCAATTACCAGTCTCAGTATGGCTGAAACCAGCCAGTAATGCCTTCCAGTAGCTGGATCTCCACATAAATTAATTGCTGGCTGGTTGCACAGCTGGGAAGGCGGTTTGGCTGTGGCTTCACTCTGTTACAGGTAAACCGAGGAGCTGCTGCCGGCATGCTCCAAGACTGCATTGTAAGGATAGCAAATATGAAAGTTGCCAGTCAGGGGAAGCAGGATGACAAATATGAACAGCAAAAGTTAACCACAGCTCCGGAGAAAAAGAGGGGATCAACACGGTTACTCTAAACTATTGAATTTCATCCGCCATCTGCTTTCTCCCCCCTTCCAAACACTTCATCTTTGTGCCCTTTTTTACTTCTTTTCTCACTTTCCCTCCCTTCTGTCTTCCTGGGTCGAGTCAGTTCATTATGGAGATAATTGTTCTCGTCAATAAAGTAGTGCTTCAGCACATACTAATCGCCCCAAAAGACTGAAGGAGAACGTAATGAAGGAATGGGATAAGGCGTTCAGGACAGCACTGCACAGGCTGGGACTAACACTGTGGGTGTGAAACGGAGTCCTGGAGGCAATGCCTTGGAAAGTCTGAAGCTTCTGTACATGTAGTGCATCGGCAGCCTGGGGCCCAGAGAACCCACATCGAGAGGTTCCTTCTGCTTCAGCTGCTGTGACTGCACAAAGTCCTGCCGCCCTTCCTGTGTGTCTCCTCCTTCACGGAAATGAGGAAACTGCTTTTGGCAGAGAAAACAGACACTACGCGTCCTCTATCAAAGCTGGGGTTGGATGTTTTTTCAGATGTGCAGGGCAGACTGTCAAATGGATCTTGGCTTCAAAAGATGCGAAGAAATGCTTAATACAGTTTCAGAAGAAAAGTCACCCTTCGATAGGGGACTCAATACTTTTGAAAATCAAGTGCATACTTTGAGCTGGAGTCAAGTGGATTCAGGTATGAATAGCTCAAAATTTGTATTTTCCAGACTAGTCTGGCTTCTGCTGTACCAGGTGTTGTGTGTGAATCACGCAACAAAATTCAGCCCCTGCCAGAAATTTCTTACATCGAAGACCAGTCTTAGCAGAATAATGATGAGAGTGAAGATGATGAGGGGCAGATGTTGGGTGGCACAAATGTAATAGGATGTGTCCCAAATCTATCAGGTCAGGCCTCCTGCCCCTTGATAATAACCACATGCTGCACTGATCCATACCAGCAGCTCACTAACATCAAAGGGAGCATTTTGGAGCTCTTTGTGCAGTTGGAGGACCAAGTGTGGCTCTTCTGATGGCATTTATTTCCAGCCTAGAGTTCCCTTGACGTAAGTGAAAACCTGGTTAGCCAACTGCGGAGCAAGGTCTCGGTCCCTAACCATGGAAACGGCAGCTCTTTTTGCCAGCTGCTTACACTGAAATGTGAGAAAAAAGTTGCTTTGAGAGGAAACCTTTGCAAGCTGCTCGTGACCAACAGTTTGCTCTTTGCAAACCTGTTGCAACTACAAAGTAAACTCATGCAGAAGCCATTTCGTACAGGCAGACTGCTCATCTGTGGTATAATGATTTATGGCCAGTTGCACAATGAAGCAGGAACTGGGGGAACTGTAGATGAAACCGAGTTTTTAGTCTGAGTCTGTGGGAAGAGAAAAAAAGATGTCATGAACAATTATAATGCCTGACTGGAACTATAGAAATCGTGAGAGTGGAAGAAAAGATGCTCCGCCACTGTTACCTTATCTTTCCCCCACTGTTGGCAATTTCTTTAACCTCAGCCAGCAGAAATTAGCGTCTTCTATTGCCTTCAGTCGAGCAAGGTCATTGAAATCAAGTGAGAAACCAGCTCTGTTATTTGAGGAAAGGGAAAGGGCCTGGAAAGTAGATGTCTGAGGTCTTTTGGAAATGCCTGGGCTCATCTTTGTCCTGAGGTTGTTCACAGCATCAAGCAGCGCTCTGCTTTTGTCTGGAAGAAGGTTTCAAAAGGAACGACGGCATAACTGCTCTCTGGCAGAGGTTAATCTAACACAAGTCCATGCTGTGAGGTTCGAGGGCACACTAGTGTTTTCTCATTGGTAAAAACTTCAGCAATTTGGAGATGTGTTTCTAGTGGCAGAGTGAAAGAAACATGCAAGAGCCTGGCAGTTCTGTCCCAGCAACAGGTTTGACAGCTGTAATGAAGGATATATTTTCTTGATGGTTGAGTCTAAGCCTGCCAAGAGGCTCCAAATTCTTGACCTAGAGACACCGGCACTGGCACTGCAGACAAAGGACTTTAGTGGCATCAGAAATCCCGCCAGAGTGAGTGGGAGAATGGATAGCTGTAGTGCTACCCCGTGACTGCTTGCGAGATCAAGGCTCACCATCTGCATAGAGCAGCTTGAAAACTCTCATGGACCTGCTGTGTCCTTTACCACCTTTCTATGCCCTCGCTTATCGAGGGCAGCACGGCCATTTTAACACCCCAAGGCACTCTCATCGAAAGTCTATGGCGGTAGTTGTGGGTCCACCGGGCTGACAAAGTGGTCACCTCGCATTGCACCGTGAATCTCACTGGTGGCACTTCTGTCAGTTCAAGAGCGTTCGTCACTGAGAGAGGGAGCGCAGGTGCTTGAGGGGGGCATTGCTGAACCTGCTTCCTGCTGAAGGCAGCAGAATTTGCAGAGACAATGGCTTTGCTGGAGGCAGCACGCATGCCTTGTGCCCTGCTGGAAGAGAGGTACATTTCTGCGGTGTATTTGTACAAACTCAGACCTTCGGCAAGTCTCGGTGGAGTGGAAAGAAACAGTCTGACTCACATTGCTTCCCTCCCAGCGCTACGCAATTCACACACACAGACACACACACAAAATACATGCAAGCAACATTTTCTAATGGATCCACATTTATTTCCAATCACAAAAAGCTTGCAAGTGATGCTGAGCTAAGGATAGGCAGTATAACAGAAAAATAGCAGAGAGCCTCAGGACTGACTCCAAATTACAAGTCACATCGCTGTGCAGGGAATTTCTGACGTCCACTGAAGTTAGGGTCGCCTTTCAAACAGCTCCATTAACGTGTGGGCTGAGAAGCATCAGCCTTTCACAGCACTTTCCATTTGCTGCAGAACAGCTGAAACATCCATACGCCGCATATTCTTGTTTCCTTCCCCAAACCCAACTCCAAGGGGCTGCCAGCAAACCTGAAACTATGGAACAGCGGTGCGTGACTGCTTTTCCCAGATGCCACCCCCAAATCATTCTGTGGAGAGCTGCATCATTTTGCAGCATCTGTCTCTAAACTGTGGAAGTTGAAGCATCTTTGGGACAGTGAAAGCTTCATATTTTTGTCCAAGCAGCATCCACACATTGGTACAAAGAGCTCAGCCAGCAAAGCACAGGTTTCCTCCTACTGAAGTTCGTGAAAAAAGAGCAGTTTTACTGCTGGGGAGCCCTGTATTCCCCATGTCCAACCACCATCTCGAAACACGGACAATTCATTCTCTTCTCCTGCAGTGAAGAGGAGACAGACCTCACCAGGCTCTCCACCCAACTGCTCACACTGGATGCCCCTGTGAAGTCCAGCCAGGTGTGCAGTGCTGAGCTGGCTGCGGCGGTTATGGGAGGATCCTGCTAGGAAAAAACTAAGACACTGAGTTTTTCTCCTCTTTCTGTGGTCTTGGCAAGTTCAATAGCACCTCCATGGAGAAGGGAGGTGATCGTGCTCCTTCTCTGTTACACAGGAATCGTGTGCAGAGGGACCTCCCCAGTCCGGCTATTCCCACAGCTTATCACGAGGTGCAGCTTGGCAGTGCCTTCTGCTCATGGTTTGACTTTGCAATCAGATTATTTACATATGACTATCTATCCTTTCCTTGAAGAGCTTCATGTCCCCTGCTGTAATTATCGTTGTCCGGACTAGTTAAGCAGAATGCTGGGCCATTGCCCTGCGATGGTCCCAAACACGTGGCAGTACCAGTGCCTGAGGGATTGCTGTAGACTTTGGTATCAGTGTTTCCACAAGGGCAGAGTAATGAATCACAGTGGGGAGAAGCTCCTGGGGACGCCCAGTGGAGGTTGCAGGGTCCAGCTATCTGGGCACCCACCCAGCTTCCCGGGTGGGTTTGTGCAGCCAGCGGTGAGCTGATGTGGCTGCGTGAACGTGGAGGGAGCAGCAGACACAGCTCTGCTGTTGTGGGAGGCAGGGGCGCACAGCGTGCCAGCAGGCGTGGGCCGGAGCTGCAGACCGGTGCGTACCCCCCTCATCAATCAGTGTCCGGCCACTGCCCACAGAGACCGTCTGCGTGGAGGTCACTGCTTTGCTGCAGAGGCAGGGCTGAGAAGGTACCTGAAGGCCCCCTCAGCTTCATCTGCAAATTGTGTCACGAGTTACAACTTCTCCTGGGAACCAAGCAGCACCTTTTTACCATCTGGCTGTTGACAGGTCCTGGTTGAGCCTTCTTAGAATTTCAGTTGCTGCATCTGTTTTCAAGAAATGGAACCTTTGCTGTTCTGCCCAGCACAGAAGATCAGAATACATCCATTTCATCCTTGCGGTGAATTCAATTCTCCCTCACAACAAGAGATGAGACATAACAGTTACAATGGATGGTGAGTGAAAATGGCTGCTCCCTTTGTCAGAAATGAAAAATTTTTCGAAATATCACTGCAATCAGTATCCAAAGAAGGTATCCATTTTCAGGCATTCTTTTCAACACCCCTTCATTTTAAAAAAGGTGAAACTCGCCAGTTCTTTGTTCAGTATTTAAAAAAGAAGACTCTTTGTGGCAGGTGAGAAATCCAAGTTGTAGGCAGTGTAATTTTACAAAGGACAGATCATCTGGGTGTAAAGTCAAGGGCAGCCTCCTATAAATCTCACAGACGTCCGTGTTTGAAGCCTACCGGTTACCATGGTTACCATGACATTGCTAGTCTTGTTTATAGCCCTGCGCTATATATATATTGCTTTCCAGAAGGCATAAAAGGTATAGCTGACTGTGAAGGAATCTGGGAACTGTGCATTAAAAAAGAGGTGTATAGGGGAAAAAATCTAATCAAAGAGGGGCTGCTGAGGTTAGATGTTGGCTTTTGCAGCACGGGGCCGTGACTCCGTCCTCACGCCAGAGCAGGCAGGAGGGATGCAGGCAGCCTCGTGGCTCCTTCACCCCAAGCCCACCCAAAGGAAAGAAAGAAAGAAAGAAAGAAAGACAGAAAGACAGACAGAAAGAAAGAAAGAAGTAAAGAAAGAAAAGGAGGAAGGGAGGCAGAGAAGATGGAGGGAAGGAAGGCAGTAAGGAACAGAGGAACGGGAAGAATTGTTAACAAAATGCTTCCCCAGTTTTTAATCCAATTCCACTTCCAGGAGCCAGGATGCTGCCCAGGTCCGCTGTCAGCCCCGAGGGCAGTTTCAGCCGCCCAAGGGTAGATCAATAATATAAATAGAAAATGTAAAGGTAAAAGTCTTGAAACGGGAAACAACAGCCTTGACAGCTGACATACAAACCAGTAAGCAAAAAGAAAGTTTCTTAAAAATAACTGACATGAAGCACTTAAATGGTGTCTCCTATAAAAAATTCAGGATTGATAATATGGGTATGATTACAAGCAAAAATGCTGAGGAGGGAAGGTCTGCTCAGACTCCAGCTGAGCTGAAACCTCCTTGGAAGCAGCTGAAAAGCCGGATTACCTTTCATAAGAGTATGCACCACAGTTTCAAGACTGTTGCCTTAATGGTGAGAGTTTCGCTGATGAAAGACCTGTGGGAATGAGTGGAAACTGATGCCTGTAGAAAAACTAGGCTAAAGTCTGAGCTAAATAAGAAAGGCTGTGACTCTGCTAATGACATTGGGATGTCTCTTTCACTAACTGTACGAACCTTAACTAGCATTGGTCCTGACAAAGTGTTCATTTAAAATATTTTAAAATACATTATTTGAACTTATTTTCAAAATCTGAGTTATAAATCCTTTCTGTTTAGCTGCCTGTGGAACTGTAAAGACAGGTAATCCAAAACTCTTAGACCATTTTGACGGGGAAAAACAAGCAAGCAGACAAGCAAACCTCCTCGTGAACAGGCATTTAATAAGGTGATCCCTGGTGTGGAAACACGGGTGTACTTGGAAATCACTCACCACTTCATTTTCATTCCCATCCTCCTCTTTGATGATGCCTACAGGCTGAGAATGAGTTTAGTCCATTATTGGGAGTACAGGCAGGTTTAGTTAGGGAGTAGGGAAAAAAACACCCAAAGCAAGACAAAAAGGGGAAAAGAACATGAAGAAGGGACAAAACCAGAATTAGGTCCTGTTCTCCTCACTGATTTTCAAGAGATTTTTTCCAAAAGCAAAATAGTTTCCCTCTAAGTCCTGTAAGCCAGAAACTGAAAGTCCCCCCAAAATACTGCAGATGCAGTATTTTGAGCTTCAGTAGGAACTATAATGTCAAAGCTGGGCCTCTACAGAGATTTTGCCCCTCAGCAGCGAGTTATGCCAGTCCTGTACAGAAGCAGTCATCACAATATCAATATACTTTTGCTGTTGTGTGCAAGTTACGACACGGCCTAATGCCACTGCAAGCTTCTATAGTGTTTTTCTTTGTCTTGATTAAACATAAATTATTGAGGAAAGTAACTGAGGAAATTCCAAGGCAGCGGAGATGACAGTCTCTGTAACTAGAGGCTGTCTGTCGCTGAATGTGATACTTCTGACCTGATAATTTGACACAACGCTTAAAATCCAGGATACTCCTCTAGGAGTATAGTATTTAGGCTCCAGTTTGTTGAAATGCCCAGCCAGGCACATCAGAGAGGGAGTGGGAAAATCCATTTGCAAAAAAGAGAACAGATAAATCTTGAGGTGGCAGCAACCAGAACAATGTTTGTGTCCAGTTGTACGTGTGGAAGAAAAGAGAGGAGGGGAAATCAATTTGGAATTCAAATGGCTTTACACCAGTCTAAGGTGTTTTTTTAAAATTTTTATTTTTACAGGGAAGCCCCGCGGGAAGTAATATTCCAACATGATTCTATGGAAAAGTGATTCCCGTAGCAACTATTCTAAAACATATTGACTTTCAGATAATGAATGGTGTTTTGCTTTACATTTTGAGTTGCATATGTATGAGTCCTTCTAATCTCCACAATTCCAATTATAAAAGAAAGTGGACTTTTTATGGAATTCTTGAAGGGGTAAGGTGCCACTTCTTCAGGAACTTGGTCCTGCAAAACTCTGACCCAAACCCTGCAAACATGGATAATGCCTCTCCTCCTGGGGCATAAGGTTTCTTCCTTTCACTCTAGTGTAACCCTCTGACCTTTTAAACTTGTCCACAAACACAGGCATATTAGGTGCTGCTAGGCATTATCTGGAATGATGAATCAGCTCTAACAGCAGGAGACCATTAACCAGGATGGTTGAGATTGCATTTCTGTTCCACATTCGTCCCTTTATTGAAGAATTTAGAATAAACTGAAGTGATGATGCAGGTGTAACCAGCTGTTAACAGCAATGTCACAGCCTACAGGCTTCAAGTGCTTTCTGCCCTGTAGCTCAGACCTGGATTGAGATGATGGAGGCAGCAAGACAGAGAAGGGCTTAGCTATGTGAGCAACCAATTCTCCTTTTACTGAGAAGGATTTCAGAAGGTATTGCTTTCTGTAAAATCCGAGGTGTTAAGTTAGGGTCTGAAATGAAATCTCATTAGATATTTTTGCCTGATAGTGAAAGGCTATTAATAAAAACTGTGACTTCTACCTTCTAGAACGAACAGCAGTGTTCAGTACCCATACAATAAAACTTCTACCTAAAATCTCAATGATGTTCAGCGAAGACTTAATTATCAGACTGCTGAGATGTCTTTTAACACTCCTACAGATTTTGATCAGGAGTAAGAGGAGGCAGCTTTCAGATGCAAAAGTTCAAAAAAAGAATGTAGTGGATGTGCTTAAGTTTGTAACACAATAGCTGTAGGTTATTTAACTATAAGATCAGTGCTTTTCCATTTCCTGTCTTTGGAGCCAGAAGAACTTTTGTATATTGCTCTGTTTTTCTTGATACTACATGCCAAGAAAGTAACTTTGCCTTCTCACTGTTCTTCTTGGGTACCTTCCCATCTCTGTGTATTGAGCTCTCAGCTTTCATGGGCCATCTCTGTTTTGTGGCTCCAAAGGTTTCCCCTTGGTCCCCAGAGTGGAAAATTCAGGATAAGTCAAACAGAAAGCTGGTCTTGTTGCTCCCCAAGGAAACCTTTTTAACAAAGCATAACACAGTGTAAATGGTGAACATGTGTCATGGTCAGCTCCAAGACTGAAAAACAGGCAGGCATGCACCAATTCAAACATTATGAAAGCAATCACATAGTAAAACAAGTGTATAGTACCAGCAAATCTAAAATAAATGTTAAGCTACTCAAATACTGTTATAAGCAGACAACAGTATGTGAAGCAAACCTGCATGTAAATACCATTTCTACAGCGGAAACGGTTTAAACTTATGTAGATAACACAAGAACAGTATCAGAAAATGTCAAGGAGGCTGAAAGAAAATGAAACATGTTTCTCACCTCTTGGAAGCTGTGGGAGAATATATATCTGAATAGAAATCCTTCCAATTAGCAGCTGCAGGGCACGGTGGCTGTTCTTGTAGGATCTGATTTTTTTCTTGTAAGTGTTCCTCAAAGTGGTACTTTACTCTTGCAGAACTACCGCTGTTCTCTGTATTTGCCATCACCCCTTTCACAAATGTCAACTCTTTAGCATTAGCTATATATTCAGCAGTACTTGGAATTTTACAGTATTTGTAAGCTTTCTTTGTTAGAACAAATGAATGAGATTATCCAGTACCATTTACTTATACGGTGGCCCTTTTCCATTTCTAGTCAATCTCCCTTCCAGTCTACTTGGCAAGCTGTCTTTTTGATCATTAGAAGCTGATATTTGACATCCAAACTCGTTCCAGCCTGCCTTTTGTCTGCGGGCAGTACTAGAGACTGATCTAACCTTTGGTGCAAATTAAAGCAGCCTCAGGGCATGCAAATTCATGTTGTCAGGAAGAGTTTCCTGAAGACCTGCTGAAGATCCCCAGGTCCCCATTGTACTCCAGCTCTGCCTTTGATGAACATAAAACTCCTTCCGTGACACTCTCTGCCAAAATTCTCCCAAGTGTCCTTTCTCTAGCATGGAAGGGATTATTTATATCCATCCCTCTACAGGCAATAGGAATATCCTGTAGAACATCTGACTTGGTAAGTTGGGCTAGAAAATTAGTCATATGTTGATTATCTTGAATTTCCTAAAGTGTTTTTTCCTGCTACTTTTTAAAATACATCTAGCACTTATTAATAGTCAGCACAATAATAAGGACTCTGAATCTTGTTGTAAGTTTTTGTCAGTACTGTTATCCTCAGAGCAAAAGGCAAAAGCCTGTGCTCTGGAGTTACTGCATATTGACACACAGCACCAAGGCAAAGGTATTAAAAGTGCCTTTTCCAAAAGATTTTTTTTCTAACTGAATCTGGGAGAACAGCTTCCTGGTTTGATGGCTAGATACAGGCAGTTTGACAAACCTATTTTAATTGGTATCAAAACCCAAACTATCTATTTTAACAGGGGGGAAAAGAAGAGGACAGCATGGAAACTTCACAAGTTTTGGGAAAACACTAAGAATAATCATGAATTTGGATCATCCCTAGGAAGAATGAGTGACTGAAACGCCATATATGAGACTGGGGAAGTGCAGGCTCACCGTCTATGAAGCAGCCCTGGTCTCAAATCTCTTGTGGCACAGTGATTTGATGCAAATTGTCTTTCCTGGTCATGTGAAACCCTGCGAGCTGCCTTTCTCACATTACCAGGTATCATTTTCTTTCTGTCTTCTATGGAGATTTCTGCTTCTCACTCCTTTGAGCATAAAAGTCAAACAGGAGCTTTGCTGTGCAAATACCTGACTAATGAAAACTCCAGTACTTCCATGAAACCTTGACACCACAAACAAGACAGAGCAAGAAAAGGAAATTTTGCAAAGACAGAGACTCTTTTCAGGATGACGGTAGTAGAAAAGAAGACTTCACCACAGGAGAGTATTAAGGACAGTTGATAAAATAATAACAACATGCTAGGGAATAAAGTGATCAAAGGGCCTTGCTTTCTGATTGTCTAAGCATAGGCTGTGTCTGCTCTGTCCTATAAAGAGTAATTACAAATGCCATGATTTTAACCTCCAGTCTCCTGAGACATCACTGAAAGTAAGGTTGTATGGTGCCTTGCCCTTGAAAAAAAAAGTGCATGTTTTAAGGAGGGAGCTTTAGACTGCAACTGTGCCCCCCTGCAAGGTCACCAAGAAATGGAGTCAATTCATTTGGCAGGTTGATTTGAGTTCTCAGAAAAGAAGGAGCACAGTCCTCAGTTTTACTCCCAAGATTTACTCAATACAGCTGATGCTGTGAGCATGCAACTACCAGCCAGCAGAAAGGCTGCCATAGATGCTATAGATGAGACTCAGGTATGCAGAAGAGAGAGAAGACAAGAAGGTGCTTTCCTAAGCAAGTAGCTTAATTCTTTATGTAGCTTAATTCCTTTAGCAGCATCAGTGACTTAATCAAGATTACCATTTACAGTATTTCACCATATTTATTAAATGGAGAAGCTAAAATTTTTTGGTATTAAGTGTAGTGGTAAACAATTGAGGGAGGTAAAAACTAAGTCCCTTTTTGCAACACCTTGTTCCCCAGTCTTTTGTCTGTGACGCATAGACTATGAGCTACTTTGTGCTGCTGCTAGTATCTGACAGTTGTGCAGCTGACAGATGCAGAGTCCCCTTCTTTGTGTCCACTGCATCTCTGACTTTTAGAAAAAATGCTACCACATAGTGCGTCCCTAAGCACACATATTCGATCAAGCCAGCAAATCAAATTCTGATTTATTGAACTGCCTGAAGTAGAGAAGTAAGAAGGGGGGAAGAGAATAACGTGGGAAGAAGGAAGATACAGGAGAATTATACCCTTATGAGATACTGGTTAAAATTAATTTATGCTACTAGGAAAACAGGGAAGTTGGTTGTGGTCACAAGGCTAGGAAAGCCAAAAGTATTGCCTGGAACAAGCTGGGGAAACCTGGGTGTTTATCAAACTCTAGGATGATGTTAATAATCAAACATTTTCAAGCAAGAAGATTATGTCTTCCTCACACTCTTTAGATCTTAGTTCAGCATCCTCTCAAATAGCCTGTGCCCTGCTTCTGTAACTCATGGCTTCTGCAAGGATAAGGCACATTTCTTACCCTCTGTAATATGTTCAGACATGGCTTTGATGAAAAGGTGCACATCAGAATCCCTTGTCTGTTTCTGACTTACTTCTCTGCTTACTGATTTATGTATTCTTCAGTCCTACATCTGGGTCCTCCCAGTTTCTCAGGCATAGAAGTTTCCATGGTCACCTCGTGAATGAAGGTAAAACGGTGGTGGAAATCAGCATTAAGCTAACAATCCACCGACACACAGAAAAACTGCTCAGGACCAGGTTATGAAACATTCTGGCATGGTAAGTCCAGATCCTGTCTGAGGCATTCGTGGCTTTCTGATCTGTACTTGCACCTTTTCTTCCTTCTCCGTGTTGGCCTGCCTTTCTCTCTCCAGACCTAATGTAGCACCCTAACTACATTGTTAGGACATAACAATAAGACTGAATGAAAGTTAACTGAATAGCTCTGTGGCATATTTTGGAGAATGGCAGCGGTGGAGATGTAAAACCAGTTCTGCCGTTAAGCAGGATTATCAAAATCACTCCTGCAGACAAGCCAAATTATGGGTTTAAGAGGCGCATAGCCTGTTGATGTGCTGTAAACCCAACTGTTTTCCATGTTGCTAGACTTATTCTGCTAGCTCAGGCAAAGTCACCATGTTCAAAGATCACTCTGGTACTCTCCATCATCTCCAGTCACAGCTTGAGGAAGGGTGTTTTGTCCTCTTGCCTCTTTCCAGAAAGCACTTAAACTGTGCAGTCTGGTGCTGGTGCAGGGCTGCTTGTGTGTGAAGAGGCAGGAGAGAAGGGAACAGCAGTAAGAATGATGCTAACAGTTCATTGGGCTAGGAATGGAAGAGGCAAGTGATTGTGTTTATTCCTACAGGGGGACCACCAGCACAGCAGTATCTTGGTGAGAGCCTCTGAACTGCTTTCTGCAGGAGCAGGCCTCAGCCCATATTCAGATAATTTAGAGAGCAATTACATCATCAACAGGAACAGGGAATTTGGCTATTATCGACTGGCCTGCAGGAATGTAGAAGACTGCATGCTGCTACTAACACAGACAGAAAAATACTAGATAGATAGGTAGGTGAGTAGGTAGGTAGATAGATAGATTGATACATATATACATACATTCATCCACCTTGAAACAAAACAAAACCCCACCATACTTATATGCACATCCCTGCAAGGAGGAGGTATTGCACAATGCAGAGGGTCCCAGGGTCCTTGTTTGGCATCACAGACCTATACACCCAGCCAGTGGGTGGCTGAGAGCCCAGCTGTGAGTATGCTGCCGCCACACTGCCGAGCTGGTGCTGTTGTCCCTGAAGGATGTGTTGCTGTGGTACCTGGTGGAGCAGAGACAGGGGGACGTGAGCCCCTCCTCAGCTGGCACCACCCCTGCTGAACCACAGGTTGTCAGTTTAGCCCCAGGTTGGACTCTTGCTTCACTTTGAAGCTGATGTTGCAATGCACAGGGTGTCATCCTCCCCTTTCTTTACTGTAGGTAGAACGACTGTCACCTTACAGCAGTGTGCAATGAAAGTCTAAGCCAGAGACTTCCACTGTGGGCTGAGCACACATCCTGCCCAGCATGGTAGGACTTTCTGGGTCAAGTTTTCTGTTACTGAATGAAGTTTTTTAAAAGCTGCTCTGGGCACCCAAAGGGATGGTAGAATTTAATAAAACAAGAAAACAGCCCAGACTGTCCCACTGAAAAATACTAGTAGCTCCCCCCCAGCAAAACCTGACCCAATGACACCATCAATAGCAGAGCAACAAGAAGCCAATAATTACTGGCCCGAGCCACAGTGCCAAGTAGACCTACTCGTTCAACCACTAACAGGAAGGCTGAAGGGAGGGGAAGGGAGCTGCTGCTTCTTTCCAAAATACACTTTTTTACGCTTCGGGTACAAGGTGGTTTCCTTAAAGTACAATGGGTCCTGATGGAGGTGACTGCAGTTTCACAGGGACAACAGAGTTGTTCCTGACTCTGGCTTCCTATTGCTTGTCTGTGACGAGTGAAAGTATGTGTCATGAGTGAAATAAGAACTCTGTTCAAAACTATTTCAATATTTATTCTTTCATGAAACTCAGAGTATTTTCTAGTAACAACACAAAGACTTCTATGCTCCTTCTGATTTATGATATTGTTCAGCAGCAGTGTTTTCAGGGTTTCTTTTTAAATATTTTTATCTGCAGGTTTACTAATTCTCTTGCATGATCCTCTTAAACTCACAAATCTAGAGTAATCTCAAGAAAAACATTACTTAAAGATGAATTTGTAGAACTCTAAGGGACACACAGACACACATAACTCATATTTATTTTAACTCTTAATTCTTAGTGCTTGGTATGCTATGCCAAAGGCAAGAGCAAACCTAGTTGTGGAGCAGACTGGGATGTCCCTGCAGGCCTGGAATATCCCCTTCCCTGCCCCTGCAGGGCTGGGTGCTAGTTAGCAGCAGACGTCACCAACAGGCACACCTGGTTTTCAAAGATCCCCTTTGTTGTGGGAGCAAGTTATGAACCTAAAGAGGAACAGTTTTCCTGGCCTGGAACGTACTGCTAGGAAAAAAGCCCTCACCAAACAAACTGTGAAAGAAGTACTTTGGCCTGATTTCTTAATACAATAGGGTTTCTTCAGGTACACAAAGTGGCTAATCAGCTCTGAAGAGGGATGGAGCATTAATAACTTTTGAACCTACTCATCATTGAACCTGTTTCTTCCAGAAGGGGAGAGGTCTGACAGCTATCACGTTCTGCAGTATTCAGGAAAATATCTGACCACATGAGATGGAAGGCAGTGAGAAAGACTTGCTAGGGTCAGTGGGGGAAAGTCTGGAGCAGAAGCCCTAACAAGAACGTGTGTATATAGTGAAAGAAAACAGTGTCTCTGAGGCGTTATCTGACTGCTTTGTTATTCATTGGTTCTGTCCTACTGATGCGTAATGCATTTGCTCTGCATTTGGTATTACCACACAACCAATACAATGAAGACTCACTAATGCACTAAGCTGCAAACTTGTGTCTCCACCTGCGAGGGATTAGCCTCCAGAAGAGACAACTGTTTTTGCATTAAATGCTAGAACAGCAATTACTTCTTACAATAAGGGCTGGAAAAATCAGGCTGCATTTTGCTTCTCTGACAAGTGACAAGTTTCTTGCCAGCGTTGCCTGATTACTTGACCACAAGCTGCACTTATATAGCTCTCCTGATCGGTGCCCTTGAACACTCTAGATAAAAATGTGAAAAACATTGTGTGATGAAACCTGGGAGTGCAAAGCAAGGATCTGATTTTAATTATTGTGAGAATAGATTTATGCAACAGACAGGGTGACAGAGACAGAAGTACACCAAAAGAGCTGACAGAGAAGTGTCCCATTGGTGTAGGCGTATGTCAGCGTACTCCTTTGTTTCTGTCGACATCGACACACTTTATGTGTGTGACACACTTTATGTGTGTAACACACTTCAAGGACCACGGCCTTTTCAGCTCGGTCTTAATTTATGTTTGTAAAAAGCAGGTGAAAGAGATTGTCATTCTGATGGCATCCTGTGTAGCAGCACTGGTATGAAGTCACAAGCAGCAAGGCAATGGGGTATTCTTCCCACAGACATGAATTATTCTCCCTGGACGCAGTCACTGAAGGTTTCTTTTCCCAGATTCAGTGTCACATGGCTACCTGGTCATCTAAAGTAGCGTTTTGTCCTCTGATACTCTCCAGCTTGTTCTTAAAATTAGAAAAACAAAGCAGCCTGATGAAGTTCTGCCTCCTCAGAATGTTTCTTGGTCTGCTCTGACATCCCCCAGCACTTAACCTCAGCAGTGGGAAATGCTAGGCAGTTTGTCAGTGTTGGCACAAAAACTGCTTTACAGGATGGTTGGTTTGTTTGTTTGTTTGTTTGTTTTCTTTCTGGTTGCTTCTTTTGGAAGTTTCCTGTAATAGACTAAATAAATATATAGTTGGAGTCTATACTGAAGCTGCCTGAAGCCTGAAGCTGCTTGTGGTAGTAACAAATTGTTTTCCTGTTTCTTAATCAGTATTCTTCTAACCTTAACAGCCAATTAAGAGACGGAATACTGTACAGGCATCAATTAGCAGGATGCTTTTTCAGTGCTTGAATTAGCATGGCATGCAGGAAATGGCTGATGAACAAGTTAATCTGTTGGCTAAGCATTAGCATTAGCATTAGTTTACATCCCTTTCAGCAGCTTTTTGTGGTCATCTTACTGCCTGGAAAGATAGCCAGTCCTGAAAGGAAAACCTTCCTTCTGAACCACAGCTCTGGCTTCTGTAGTTACTCTGTGCTTTAGCAGCTGCAGAAGGAGGTTGTATTCTGTGCCACTGCTACTTCATTTGAAGCCTGCCTAAATTTTGCTGACAATTGAGGTGAGGAGCTTGGTTTTGCCATATCAGAACAAACAGGGGTTGTTTGGGTTGCATGCCAGATCTCCCAGATAGAGAACGGTAGCCAGAGGTTTTGTACAGTGCTTATTGCTGTGCAAGCAAAACAAAGTGGGGACTTGGCCCCAGGAGCTTGCAGACTAAGACAAGTACAGGCAGGGCACTACAAACAAAGGAATAGTTCAATGAACTGTGGAATTAATATTGCTTGGTTTCCTGAGGATTTCGCTCCAAGCTGATGGACTTAGATAGATACAGAGGATGACGCAAGTATTGGCAAAAGCTTTGTTTGCAATTAAGAGTGTTTATAAAGTTTTCTCTCCCCGTGGATCTTGCTTTATTATCTTCTTCCCATGGTCAGCAGCCTTTTAGCAGGGGCTGTGTGTTTTCTCACTCCTGCACAGCTGCATACTAGCAGCTGATCACCTTTTTGGCTCTCCTATCAATGACAATGGATGCAGAGTTGGTCAGGGAGATGTCCACAGTCCTTCTTTCTGTAGGAAACCTAGCTAGAGCGAGTTGAAGCAAAGGAGGTAAATAGGTATGTTTGAACTGGGAGCTATAGTTGTGTTTTTAAGTTTTTATTGCTCTTAGCTACTTCTTTCTGGTCTCCAGGGGTCTTCCATGTTTTCATCAGGCAGAGGCAATTGAAGGAAGCAAAATAAATTAGTCTGTGTTGAACTCTTTGCATTCTTGCGCAGAAGAGAGCAAGTAATCACAAACAATTATTT
>VFFE01004339.1:0-22768 GCA_008921705.1 Burhinus oedicnemus | reverse complement strand
AAGAAAGGGTTTTTTTTTTTTTTTTTTTAATACTGTGTTTTCTTCTGTGGGCCAGAGGAGGGTGGTGGGGCTGTGGATCCAAACCAGAGGTGGAAAGAATAATGGCTAGAAATGGTCTGGCATTGCAGATAAAGAGAAAGAGGTGAGCAGTCAAGTCCCTGCCCCCAGATCAGCTGATTGCTGGGCCATTGTTCTGAAAGACATGTTCTGCTGGGACCAAAATGTTTGTGGGTGTAAATAGGTGTAATGTCTGTATAGTGGTGGAGCTGTGGCTCTGTTCTTGTAAACTGTAAGCTCTTGGAGCAAAAAGTATTTGTACATTGTTCAGCCCAATGGGCCTTCAACCTACAGCTTGAAGCCTGTTCTCCCACATAGTTGTAGACCTACATGGGGGGGGCCTCATCTCAAGCTCTTGGAGCCGGATTTGGTGTCATATATAGCTCAACATCGCTGTGCCGTGATGCCTGCAGAAGGGAGCGTCAGTGGTGTGCTGAGACAGAGACATAGTGGAGGAGCATGGTGCATTTTCACCAGGGATCATAAAGAATCGGGAGCTGGCATGAAACTCAGTGAATGGCACCAGGGTCACCAGCTCAGCCACATCTCCAGGGGGCATCTGCAGCTCCTCGTTCCCCAGAGGTGCCATTGTGCTTTTGTGGGATACTGACTTATTTGCACAAGAAACCTGCTCAACAGTAAACAGTATTTGCCCAGCAAATACCTTCATCTCAGCTGGATACTGGCAGTGGGGTGGGAGCAAAGCCTCGAGAAGTAGTAGACTGAAAATATGGGAGGCTTTTCAACCTGGAGGAGGGAGAGTGACCACTTTTTGACTTGCACCAGATTGGGGACTTCAGACCAGTGGAGTGAAATGGACTGCAACAACAGTGCAAACATCACTGATATATGTGTGTGTTTGTCATCAGTGAGAACCAGCCACCACCAGCATCACAGCAATGTGTTGGATGAAAATCACAGGGTCTATATTTAGCTACCAGGAGGCGGACCTGAGGAGCTAACTGCAACCTCCTAAGGCTTCCCAGGCTCCCTATTCTATAGAGGAATAGGCTTGAGAATGAGGAATCCAACAGTATGTCCTAACACCCAAAGCATTAAGGATACAAAGCCTTTTCCAAAGGCCACTATGGATGACGGATAGCTGTCCACCTCAGCTCAGTCCCTGACTAGGTTTTTTCACAAAGCCTTTCCCCAGCCTTCCCCATGCTGCCTGGTCTGCCATGCTGGAGTCTGTTCTTCCTCTGCCTCTCCTGCCCAAGAGTAGACTAAAGGAAGATCCCTCAACATATTGATCCCTCAAATAGCCTGTTATGGGGTGAAAATGTCTTGTTCCAGGGGCACTTCCCTGCAGGGCTGCTCCCCGGCTGGCCACCCCCTTTCCAGAACCAACAAGGCTTGGTGCTGGTGGTGCCCTACCGCAGACTGGGCTGATCCGTCCTCCAGCCGTACATCTGACTCTGGTCCTGCAGAGCAACAACCGTGGGGCTGGGACACGGTAGAAAAGGCATGTGGAGCTGTGTATGCTTTGGTGATGCTGCAGTATGAAGGAAGATCTTTTGGGCTTTGTTTGGTTTTTTTAATCTGCACAGGGGTAAGAAGCCTGCTTAAAGATTAAACAGATCCTGGGGTGGGGGCGCAGTGTGCATGGGTGGATATTGTCTGCACAGAGCACACGATCAGAACTGTGTTTCTTCTGGGCTTGCTGTGTGACCCATCCATTCTCATGGTGAGGCCACATGCTGGCTCTCAGGTGACCAAAGGATACCAGATCCTTGCTGGAAGAACATTTGGTGCCTGCTGCAGGGGTGGCTGGGATCAAGACTGTCTTCAGGTACCACGTGGACTAGAAAAGCCAATGTTGGGAGTCTGCAGAGAGGTGGTCTGGGAATTTGTCTGGTGCATCTCATGGACCAAAAGTTTCTCTTCACTGGTCAGAGCTGGAGGGAGAGGTGAGCATGACCTGCTGAGATGCCCTCCAGATATGAGGCCCTGTGCTTACGCGCAGTGCCTGGCTACCGGATGCCAGTCTGATGCAAAATCCACGTCAGTGGTTGAATTTCATGTCTCGGAGTCCTGGTACTTAACTGAAGCAACTGTGATGGTGGGTGGAGGGTCTGGGCAGCGCAGCAGGCTCACCATTGCTGGACCTGACCAGGAACTGCCTCCTCTGCCTCTCTTCCCTCTGTCGGCTGCTTACTCTGCAGGTGCTGATGGCGCAGACCTGGCCATGCTGCACCCCACAGGCCGTGTGTTCCTGCATCCCCCATTGTGTCTTCATTCATTTGTTTTTATAAATGCCATTTGGGAATAAAGTCTAGTGGTTCTTTTCCACATCAGCCCTGGTTGCTGTGTTTCATCATCCTGAGTCTGCTGATGGTGCTGCTTCCAAATACAACTAAACAAACAGTTTTATGCTCTATCACGATAGCTGGCATAACAGACCTTTAGTTAGAAGGAATTTACAAAGGAGTATTACCTGTGAGAGAGTGGTATTTTGAGTCCATTGCCCCTCTGCAGTTTGTGGCGGGGTCAGCTGGTGTCTTAAGTCACTCCTTCACTTTGGTGGTGTGGGCACAAGGTAAGAGCAGCAGCATAAGCATAGTGCAAAGGGTGTTGGATTCATGTTTTCCACCCCAGCAGCCCATAAGCCAAAAGGACCAAACCACAGTGAAATGATTTCCCTTCCCCAGATGCAGCTTGTTTTATGCTTACTCATACATGGCATTAGTTGCTCTTCAGATGCAACCCTCTCACAAGGACACCTCAGAAAACTGGAGGAAGGTGTTCACTATGCCAGGACTAGTGGCTCTGCGGCATCCAAATGCAAATGATAGAGCAGTGCTGAATCTCGTTTCTCTAAGCTCCTCACATGAGAGTCATCAGTGTTAGGTGGGAAGAAAACCTTTCCTTCTGAAGTCCAGTTTCTTGAAGCCAATCAGCTTTCAGATTTACAGCTGTGAACTCTCTGGGCACTTGCATGTGCCGAAGGTGCTGTGTTCCTCCCTCGAAGAGCATCTCTGCAGCCCTTGGAGGCTGGCAGTAATCCCGTCGGTGGACTGTTGGGTCTTCCCATGTCCCAGACAATGCAGGAGGCAGCCCTGGTCTGGCTGGGAGGCTGACCTGGGTGGGGCCTGGGAGGACCAGTTTGGCCTTGCTTTTACTTTTGGATGGCTGTGCATCAACAAGCCATCAGAGATGGCTTCCTCTTGTCCAGGCTCCCTGATACGGCAGAAACCAGGTCCTCTCCCCACACCCCGTAGCCTGGCCCACCCTGTGCCTCTGGTGACTCCCCAGCCTCACTTGTCATTATTTGCAGCACGGGAAATGTCTGCAGAAGCTTAAGGGACATTATCATTTCTAGGCTTCAGGGCAGGCACTTTCCAGAGCTACTAATGAGCAGAAGAGGATTTTCAAATACAAAATGCAAACCTGATCCTTGAGCTTTCCAGGACACAGAGAAAAAGCCCTGAGATGAGCAGTGGCCAGGATCAGGCACAGATTGACTGGGGCTATTCTGCTTTTCTTCTGGGGACCCTTGGCAAGAGGATGGAAAGCAAGAGGGACTGGATGGTATCCTGACAGTTTGGGGAGTGTATTCCTTTAGGACATCTCAAGCCTGTTCCCTGCCTCTTCCCCACTGGTCGGATGTGAGAAGTGATGGAGGAGTGGGAACCCTTCTGTTGGAGGAGAGGTGGGAGCTCTGGGGTGGCAGTATGTATGTGTATCTAGGGAACTGGATCCTGACCTTAGCGGTTCAGTTCTTCCTGGCCGGAGTCAGTGCAGGCCCTCTCTGTGACTGCTGCAGGCATGGTGCCTGGGACAGACCATCAGCCCCAAGGACGCTCTCCCCCACACGCCTGTATCAGCACAGGGAGCATTCTTCTGCCTTGCAGTGGTTGGGGCTCGTGCTGGAGGGGAGGCAGTGTCAGCCCACAGCTCACTGTGCCAGCTGAGGAGAATTTCACTCTGCAGCCAGGGCCAAAACACCTCACCTAGCACCGGTGATGGCTTGTCATACCTGAATATTTCTGCTATGGAGTCAGGTGGTGGTCTGGGAATATTGACTAGATGGGCTTGGGTAAACTGTGCTTGGTGTGCTCTTAATCCCTCTAAACGTTGGTGTCCTTCACAGATGACATTTAAATGTTGAAGGTTTCTGTGTAGTAAGAGGAGAAGATAAAGGGGATTCAGCACTTCTGGCTAGGTTAAAGCTGAGGATGTCAGCACCAGCTCGTACATCTCTGCGGAGACCATGGTTCTGCAGAACTGTCTGTGGCAGCACCTTGGGCCTCTCTGATGGGGTGAGACACAGCTGGACGCTGTGGGACCTTGGTGAGGGCACATCAGTCTGACTGGGAGTAAGAGAAAGACAAAACAGAGCTCCTGTAGGTGGGGAATTGACTATGGGATTTTCAGTGTGCTCAGACACACCCTCTCTCATGTACCTGAAAAGGAGAAGAGAGCGGGGACAGGACCTAGCGAATACGGAGGGGCAAAATCTTGGATTTATTTCTTAGCACACTGTTGACCTGCTCTGGTGTGCTGAGCGAGTGGCCTCTTTTCTCACCCAGAAGGTTTGGATTCAGTGTTGTAGAGCTGGAGCTGCCCTTGCTACACAGCAGTGCAATAAATAGTGTGATAAACCTAGGAACATAACACAAATAAATACTCTGCTTCCGCTGACTCTGGTCTGTCCCTGCAGAGAGGCCTTAGCACTGCATCAGTTGTGGGGAGGTGTCCAGAAGCAGAAGTTCAGGAGGAAGAGGCCCTTTAACGGGTTATAATAGTCAAATAAAACATCACATGAACTGGATGAACTGCCTCCATCCTCCAGCAGGTAGCCCGTCTTCAAATGCTACTGGAAACAAGGTGAAATGAAAAATACTGGTATTTGCTGGCGATTTACATGATGTCCACTTGTGCAAGGCTTGACTTGGGACTACTGTAGTGTCTTGGTACCACACATGTTAATGGACAAACTGTTTTGTATGATCTGGCTTTTGGTCCACAGTGGCTAAAGAATGAGGTCTAGGAGCATGCCCTGGAGAAGTGGCTGAAGCTGGCTCTGGTCCCAGCTGCAGCTGTGTTGTGGTGGGAAGTGCTGGACAACACTACCATGGTTCCAGGAGCTGAGGTCCTGGAGCACATGTTGTGTGAGGCAGTGAGCAGGGAAGGAGGGAGGTGGCAGTGCTGACAGCCTTGTGCTGGAAGGTCAGTCCTTTCCGTGCTGGTCTACATTGTGGCTCCATCACAGCCTGCAGGGAGAGAGGAGCGGTCAGGAACTTGATGCCTTTCAGATGGCTCTTGGGTTCAACGGAAAAAAAAAGAGGCTGCAAGAACACTGGAGGCTTCACATATGTGGATTAGACTGAAAATTGCCAGTAATTACCATTCAGGGTAATAACATCTGAGAGCTTTAATGAGATGCAGTAGCCTCACCCATCACTGAAAAGGTAACACACTTTTGAGAAAAAGATGCTCAGGCTCAGTCAGCATCTGTAGGGCTGCGGGACAGTCTGGTGCTTACAGGGGTGCAAACCAGCACCAATCTCTTCTGGTCTCTAAAAGTCTGCTCAAAGTACAACCTGTAATATCCTTCCTGGTCCAATTTTGCCCTCAAACAACATTATGTTTTGTGTCTTCTCTTGGCTGTTGAGTGGCACCTGTTGGTGCTAGTCTTGCCATGTTAAACTGGCCTGAATTTCATTTCCGTTCGTTTATGGGAGTAATGGTATTCTTTGCCCGTCTTCCAGTTTATGCCATCAGCATAGCTCCTGTGAGCGCCTGGCCAGTACATTCCATTCAAGTTGGCATAATGGCAGTCATTGTACCACCACGCTCCCTTGTATTCTGTGGCACAGTTAAAGGAGCTCGTGTCGTTATCCTGGTCTGTTGTTGAAAATGGCATGTCCTTGTGGTATGATAAGGAATCTCCTGCAGAGAGTACATGTTCACAGTTATTGAACTAGAGAGCACAAAGGGGAACCTAAAGTGTCTGTGCACCACTGCAGGATATCAGTGCACCTTGCTGGATGCAAGACATTTTATAAACCCTGCTGTTCTCTTGGTTGCCGAGGTTTCCTCTTTGGTCTTGGAGAAGAAGAGTATCCTGAGCTCTACCAGGACTGCTAAAACACACAGAGAACTTATCTGTGCCTGTGAATCAAATGGGCCAGATTCTGCTCGCAGTAACATGGGTGTCACTTCTCTTGTACCACTCAGATTGTCTGCAGACATACTGAGGTCTGGGGCTGTCAGAGTTGCAGTGTACATAAACGCAAAAACCCAGGGCACTGCTGTCTCCCGTGTTGGTTTCACTCATTCCTGCAACAGGGATATTGACTTCTGCAGAGGATTTGTTTGCTTTTTAAAGAGGATGCAGTGCTGATGTTACAAGTATTGAACAGCACCTCAGCCCTGGAAATGCCAAACCTCACAGGCAAATATTTCATTCCAATGTAACCGAAAGCAGAACTTGGCCCAGCTGCTGCAGAGCTGTTGGGAAGGTTACATTGGATGAGGTGCTGTTCAGGACCAGGCTCCACATTTGCTGCTAAACCATGTGGCTGGGCTTGTAGGTAATGGTCTGGGTCACACTCTGTGGGTGATGGGTCCCTGTCCTTCCCTGCACCAGCGGTCACTCGGCACCTTGGCCAGTTTTAAAAAAATTGACCCAAAATGTAGATGGTACAAGGAGTCTACAGGATACAGCCCTGCACTATAAATGCTGAACACTTCTGAAATGCTCTAGAATACAGTCTTTCCCAGTGAGCTGCTGCTAACTTACCAGCATTTCCACCAAGAAAGTCTCCTAGAACCAGTTTGTATTTCTCAGACTCTCCTAAAACTCTGAATGAAGCGTACTTGGCAAAATAGTAGTTGTTTTCAAAGTCTCTCAGGTCAATGCGGAGTTCACAGGGTCCTAGAAGAGAAGGTTGACAGCTGTGGTGCAAGGCTGATGGTGAATACACACCTGGGTTTCAGGATGGAGGGTTTAAGGACCCCTGAGCTAACTTGATTATTACGATTTATTTGAAATTCCTGCAGAACCTCCTCTACCTTTGATGGCTTTCTTGTGAAGCACCTTTTCTGGTCTGATGTTGGGGGGGGGGTCATGGGCACTGAGAGCTACACGCCCAGGAGTCCTGCACACAACTGTGACTCCAAGGCTGTATGTGAACAGGATGACTGCCATCACAACCAGTCCTATCAGGAAGATGCATTGGCCTATCTCCAGGATAGGTCATGCAGCCAGCTCATTATCTTCCCTGGCTTCTACGTTTCCTTTTTTGAGAGTGCAGTTCCCAGTGTGTGATGGGCTGCAAGAGCCTGCATGCTGTTTAGGATTAACTGTTGGGGCCTCAGACAGATGTGAGAAGTTGAGTCCTTTAATGACCAAGTGTGGTACAGGGGTTGGCCTCTCAGGGCCCCAGCCTGGGATGGAGGCAGACCTTACCCAGCAAGGTGAGGAAGTGGATGTTGTCATTCCCCAGCCAGAACTCTGTCAGCTGGTTGCCAAAGCCTCGTTTGTATGAGTCCCAGTCTCGCAAGAGGTTCACTGACCCATCCCAGTGCCTCTGGAAAACCTGCAGGAAAGAAGAGCCTCAGCTCTACCACCCCACCCCCAGAAAGCATCCAGGTGGGCACAGCAACCCCGCAGCATGCTTCCCCTGCATCAGGACACTCCTGCGGGTCTCTGGGGACCGAAGCCCGGGAGAATCCCTCACTCACAGATCTGCCATCTGCTCTCAGAAATGAGGAGGAAATGGTTTGCTGATTTAAGCCTGCTCCCAGAGACATCTCCCGAGAGCATCCCCTGCATTCACAGGGATTCACCCAGGCTTGCTGACGTGAAGCTCAGCTGCCCCCTCAGTGTGTATTTTCCTCCCTTTTTGTTTCTATTTTGGTGTAATCCTTTGCAGCCTTTATATATAGGAGCGTAGAAAACTCTTTCTCCTCATTCTACTCACAATCCATCCTCCACCATCTGTGTCCATGTTGCAGAAGACGGTGGTGGCGTTGCAGCCTTGGGGGTAGATGGTGTACCAGCCACTCAGGATCTTCCCTTTATCCAACAGCTCTTGGCAGTTCCTGGCTTCTGTGTAAATCAGGGAAGAGATCAAGTGGAAGGAGCGCTCACTGCATCCAAGGAGCACATCAGCCTCATGCCCTAAGCCGGAGCCTTCGACCCCCTTCAGCCTCCCAGCTGGCTCTTAGCGCTGCAGGACTCCAGCACACACCTACTGGGAGCCAAACCCTTCTGCCATTTCTGAGTCATAGAATCACAGAATCGTTTAGGTTGGAAAAGACCTTTAAGATCATCTAGTCCAACCATTGACTCTACTCTACCAGGTCTGCCACTAAACCACATCTCTAAGCACCACATCTACACGACTTTTAAACACATCTAAGGATGGTGACTCAACCACCTCCCTGGGCAGCCTGTTCCAATGTTTGAGAACTCTTTCCGTGAAAAATTTTTTCCTCATGTCCAGCCTAAACCTCCCCTGGCGCAACTTGAACCCGTTTCCTCTTGTCCTATCGCTAGTTACTTGGGAGAAGAGATCAGCTCCCATCTCACTGCAGCCTCCTTTCAGGGAGCTGCAGGGAGCAATAAGGTCTCCCCTCAGCCTTCTCTTCTCCAGACTAAACAATCCTAATTTTTTCAGCCGCTCCTCATAAGACATGTTCTCCAGACCCCCTCACCAGCTTTGTTGCCCTTCTCTGGACATGCTCCAGCACCTCAATGTCCCTCCTAGACTGTGGCGCCCAAAACTGAACACAGTACTCAAGCTGCGGCCTCACCAGTGCTGAGTACAGGCGCACGATCCCTTCCCTACTCCTGCTGGACACACTAGTCTTGATACAGGCCAAGGTGCCGTTGGCCTTCTTGGCTACCTGGGCACACTGCTGGCTCATGTTCAGCCGGCTGTCCACCAGGACCCCCAGATCCTTTCCTGCCAGGCAGCTTTTCAGCCACTCCTCCCCAAGCCTGTAGCGTTGCCTGGGGTTGTTGTGACCCAAGTGCAGGAGCCGGCACTTGGCCATGTTAAACCTCATGCAGTTGGCTTCAGCCTATCGATCCAGTCTGTCCAGATCTCTCTGCAGAGCCTTCTAACATATAGATCAACACTGCCGCTTAATTTGGTGTTATCTGCAAACTTACTGAGGGTGCAGTCAATCCCCTCATCCAGATCATCAATAAAGATATTAAACAAGGCTGGCCCCAAAACTGAGCCCTGAGGAACGCCGCTTGAGACCTGCCGCCAGCTGGATTTAACGCCATTCACCACAACTCTCTGGGCTCGGCCATTCAGCCAGTTTTTAATCCAGCGAAGAGTACACCTGTCTAAGCCACGGGCTGCCAGTTTCTCTAGCAGAATGCTGTGGGAGGCTGTGTCGAAGGCCTTACTAAAGTCCAAGTAGACAACAGCCACAGCCTTTCCTTCATCCACCAGGCGGGTCACCTGGTCGTAAAAGGAGATCAGGTTGGTCAAACAGGATCTGCCTTTCATGAACCCATGCTGGCTGGGCCTGATCCCCTGGTTGTCCTTCACATGGCGCATGAGTGCACTCAGGATGAACCGTTCCAAGATCTTTCCTGGCCCTGAGGTCAGGCCGATATAGGCCTAGAGTTGCCTGGATCGTCCTTCCGGCCCTTCTTGTAGATGGGTGTCACACTGGCAAGCTTCCAGTCATCTGGGACCTCCCCTGTCGACCAGGAGCGCTGATAAATGATGGAAGCAAGCTCCTCCGCCAGCTCCTTCAGCACTCTCAGGTGTATCCCATCCGGGCCTTGTGGCTGTCCAGTTGCTGTAGCAGGTCACTAACTGCTTCCTCTTGGATTATGGGGGATTTATTCTGCTCTTCATCCCTGTCTTCCAGCTCAGGGGACTGAATACCCTGAGGATGACTGGTTTTACTATTAAAGACTGAGGCAAAGAAGGCATTAAGTACCTCATCCTTGTTGACAATCTTCCCCTCCGCACCCAATAAGGGGTGGAGATTCTCCCTGGCTCTCTTTTTGTTGTTAATGTAATTGTAAAAACCTTTTTTGTTATCTCTTGCAACAGTGGCCAGATTAAGTTCTAGCTGTTCTTTCGCCTTTCTGATGTTTTTTTTCTGCATGACCTAACTAGATCCCTATACTCTTCTTGCGTTGCCTGCCCCTTCTTCCAAGGGCGGTAAACTCTCCTTTTTTTCCCTGAGTCCCAGCGAGAGCTCCCTGTTCAGCCAGGCCGGTCGTCTTCCCCACCGGTTCATGTTACCACACACGGGGACAGCCTGCTCCTGTGCCTCTAAGACTTTATTCTTGAAGAATGTCCAAGCCTTCCTGGACCCCTTTGCCCTTCAGAACTGTCTCCCAAAGGACTCTCTCAACAAGTGTCCTGAACAGGTTGAAGTCTGCCTTCCGGAAGTCCATGGTAGTGGTTTTGCTGTCCACCTTCCTTACTTTACCAAGAATCGAGACCTCTATCATTTCATGGTCGCTAAGCCCAAGATGGCCTCCAACCACTACCAGATCTTCCCTGTTTGTGAACAGCAGGTCTAGCGAGGCACCTCTCCTGGTAGGCTCACTTACCAGTTGTTTCAGGAAGTTATGTTCCACACACTCCAGGAATCACCTGTTTCCTCTCTGCTGTGTTGTATTTCCAGCAGATGTCTGCTAAGTTTAAGTCCCTCACTAGGACAAGGGCTGGGGATTGCGAGACTTCTGTCAGCCGCTTGTAGAATGCTTCGTCTATTGCTTCGTCATGACTGGGTGGTCTATAACAGACTCCCAAGAGGATATCCGCCTTGTTGGCCATCCCTTTCATCCTAACCCATAGGCACTCGACCTCACCTTCACAGTCATTGAGCTCTATACAATCAAAACACTCTCTAACATATATAGCCACCCCACCACCTCTCCTTCCCTGCCTATCCCTTCTGAAGAGCTTATAGCCATCCATTGCAGTATTCCAGTCATAAGAGTCATCCCACCATGTTTCTGTGATGACAACTATATCATAACTATCCGGCTTCACAATGGCTTCCAGCTCCTCCTGTTTGTTGCCCATGCTTCTTGCATTGGTGCAGATGTACTTGAGCTGGGCTATCGATTTCTCCCCCAATGTTGGCATGCTGCCCCCGGGCTCATCTCTAACGAACTTGATTGTATCCCCTTCCCCATTTGTACCTAGTTCAAAGTCCTGTGCCCTATGTTTAAAGTCAACATGTCACAGGGGAGATGGGCGCCTTCTATGAGACGGTCTAAGGTGCTCAGACGCCTCTCATTTGCAATGAGTCTTTTGGGGAGGATCTGGGTGACGGAGCTGCTCTGAGCAGGATGACAAACTCATGATTTGGGAATTTGTCCAGGCTCAGATAATTATGGAGGACACAGAGAGTGTGTGTGTAGTTGGCAGCAAAGGACTGGTGACACAGAAAAACACCTACCTGTAATACAGAAAACTGTTCAGATCATCTGTGGATTGGAGAGACAGCACTTCTGCATATATACTTATATGTATATTTATTTTTAGTCTCCAAAACCACATCTGATGACAGAAGCTCAGATTCACAGATGCCAGGGGATTGACTGGACCGGTCGCTTTCAGACATCCCAGCTTATAGCTGTGTCTGTGGCTTTCATGGGGAAAGCCTTGGGAGCTGTTCCAAGACGGTGGTGCTGGTGGTGCAGGTGTCCCTGTGTGCTGTGTTTGATGAATGGACACACAGTTACACCAGGCTGTCCTGTGGGCATGGGTATCCTTCCTAACGAAGGGATGGTCCTGGACTTGGCCTGTTCCTTATTAGTCAAGTGTTCTTACATGCCCAGGAAACATAAAAAGGCAGAGGAATGCCTGGGGCAGCAAGGGGCCAGTTCAGTGGCATCCCAGTCTCTCTCTTTCAGGTATTACAGCAGCGCTGATCTTCCCGAGCCTCTGCACATGACTGTAGCCCTGTGGCATCCATGTGTAGCCAGAGCAGGTTGTACCTCTGCTTTGGCTTTAGCTCCTGGAGACAGATGGCCAACTGAAGCTTGTTTGTTTTCTTTCTTTCTTTCTTTTTTTTTTTTTTTAAATCATTAAGTTAATCTGAGCACTATGACACACATGAACTCTGTGTCTACTGAACATGCCACAGCCAGCATGGTGTTATAACTGCCTTTGAAGTAGCAGCATGTCTATAGAGGTGTTTCTAGTTACTTTGTCTTGGAAACCAGGACATTGAGGCTCTCAAAAACTAAGACAGACCTCTTCCAGGACACACAGAGTGCAGGTGACTCGAATAATGCTGAGGACACGACTTTCCTGGCCTGGCTGGATTACAGAGTGGACACATAGAAGCTGCATGTGGCTGTGAGAAGCAAATGGGTTATCAGTGATAGTTCTTTACTCAGTCCTTTAGTGTCACACTGAACTTGTTTTTATTGCTGCTCTGTCCTGACTTCTGGTACAGGGAGTCTACCACTATCTGCCCTGCAAAGCCAACGGTGCCATGAAGGACCTAGGATGAAACTCGCCCCATGTTTCTGGAAGTCCAGGCTCTCCTTTCATTCCTGTTGAACAAAGACCACCATCGATTGCTCTTCACCCTCCCCTCCTCCAGCACTTGGTATCATTGCCTTTCGAGACAAATCCTGCTGCATTGGTAGAGGGCTGTGATGTTAAAGGAAGCGTTTAGCTCATCTGCCCACACAACAGAGGCACAGAGAAACCAGGCAGGAGGCGTAACTCGATATACATCTTGCCCTGGCTGCTCTTAGGCCCACCAGAGGAGACCCACCAGCCCATCAAAGGCATATCTGCACAGACCCAGGATTGCACAGAGCGACAATGGCAGGTGGGAACCCAAGTCACAGACTACTGTAATTACAGCAGTGGTGCCCAGCACCCTCAGTCACTGGGAGAAGCTCTGCAGGTCACCTAGCAGGCACACGTGGTGGCTGCCAGGGTGGTGGGACACATCTTAGATGCACAAGGAGCAGCAGCCTTGCCTCTCTTAGGCCCCCCTGACATCTGATTTAGAGCTGGGAGGTCCAAACGGCAAGACACACCATGTGTCTCTGTTGGACCTGGCTGCTCTGCCTGCTGCTGGCCAGCCCACGGACTTGGGTACCAACATTTTGTGCCAGTAAATCCCATTGGGCTGGGACACATGGGACGGGAGCAGGTAGGTGTGGGAAGGAGGAGGAAATGCAGCCATGGGAAGACAAGGTCAAAAGCACTGAGAAGAGAATGACTGCTGCTGGCAGAGGGCTTTAGTCAGTGGTTTCGGAGCAGCTGTGACAGCTGGAGCAAATGTGCTGAACTAGCCACCAGATCAGCAGTGCTTGGCTCCCGGCTATTAGAAGCCAAGCGCCAGTGAGGGAAGCCGTGGTGCAGATTGCTCAGCGATGGGTGCCAATGGTCCTCGCATGTAGGATGCACATTTTTCCCTCTACCCTATTGGTAGTGCTGGTAGAGCACTGGTAGTGTTCCCCTGGAACTAGCAGCAATGCAGTTTCATCCAAGCCTCTGCCTTTTGCTATAGCACAAGAAGCTCAGAGATCTGCCCAGCTCTCGCTGGTCCCTCAGGCTGCAGCATGTGAAGCTCTGCAGTTTCTGTAGCTGATGGTGCTGGGCAGCATCAGGCACCCAAGCTGGGAGCTTGGTTTGGGAGTGGGGCTGCTCACACCACCTGAACCGGGCTGAGCCTACGGTGGGGCACAATGGTCACCAACCTGTGCCATCTATTACTTTTATTTATTATTATCTCTATAGTTGCTCCCACCTGGTCTGTTGTTCCAGAACAGCACAGTGTGGAAGTTTAACTAAACCAGCTCACATGACAAATTCAGCAGAGCATTCAGGACCTTTTGGTCCTGGGAAGCCAGGCTCTCCAGCTGCTCCTGCAAGAGACAAGAGGAAAATGCTCATCACAGATAGTTCAATGCAAGTGAATTACTGTGGCTCTCCAGGTGCCTGCTCCAGCCCCCCTACATGTCCCAAATGTACAGGAGAGGCTGTCAAGTGGTGCAAAGCCACGGTGGTCTGCTGACTGTCCCAGCTGGTGCTGCCACCGCGGCTTGGCTGCTCTCTTGATCAGCAGCATCTCCAGAACAGCAGGAAGAGCAGGACATGGGAGAGAGACCTGCTGCTCCATCTGCTGGAGTGTATGGGAGATTCACAGCCCCATCTCAGTGACTTTTCAATCAGGCATCTGTGAGATTTTGGGCAATAGCTGTTTTTTCACCCGTCTCCTGCTGGGGTTTCAGCTGAAGGCTTGAGTGCTTTTGGCCAGGAAATAGCTACATATTCAGCAGCATGCAAAGGGGCTCTTTTCCCACCTAGTCAGTGCACTGGTGCTCACTTCTTGGGTGCCACCTTGTGCTGGGAACAGGTTTTTTTAGAAGAGAAACTTTTCCGATGTCCGCAGCAGAGAGCCTGCTGAAGACCTTAAGCACAGCCTAGATGGAGTGAAAGCCGATTTCTCAGCAGACATCTGCCTCTTTTCAGAGGGTTATCCCATTGCAAAGACACCCCCCCCCGCCATTCCCTCCTTGCTTCACCCTGTGCCAGCTGTTTCCTGGTGGTTTGAACCCATCCTTCTGGTCAAGTGGGCTGCAATGGCATCACATGCTGAGTCCAGGCCTGGAGGCTGCTGGAAGCACTCAGCATCGTGTCTCTGCATCAGGCCTCCTGGCCAAAGCACCCCAAAGCTCCTCAGAGAGCGGGGGCATTTGGACAGGTTTGTCGTGTTGGAGGCAGCTGGCGTGGGGAATGGAGAGAGGTCTGATTTTAGGGGGCTGGTATAGGTCAGTAGGGACCATCAAGAAGAAGAGTAGTATCTTCCTCGATGATGTGGTCCCACTCAAAGACACTGTTTCTAGTACTCACCCCATGCAAGACCCTTACCCCCAAATCCTGCTTTGCCTAAGCTACTTCAGGACTGTTTCTTGGGTTACGCCCAGCTCTACTGTTCATCTCTGTAGACTTGGTGCCCCAGTGCATGTCCTGAACTTGGGTAGATTTATGGATTAGCGCTGAATATGTTATGCTTTACCTTTTGCATTAGGTGGTCCTGCTTTCCCAGGGAATCCTTGGGGTCCCATTTCTCCTGCAAGAAAAGACTCGCTGTGTGTGTGCACATTGGAAGCTGACCAGAGGGGAGATGATACAGATGCCTGAGCATCTGGGCCTTGGCTTTCACAGAAACAAGGGAGCTGGATTTTGTTAATTAGATTCAGCCTTGCAGCATATCTTATTCCTTTTCTTCTGCTGAAGCTACGCAAGACTGCTACTGCCAGTGTAAGTCCTAATTTGCAGGTTACATAGGAATTCGTCTGAGCTTTGTACATCTTGGAACCAGTCCATGGATTTTGCTGCAGTGGATCTCCTAATGTGAGTCACCTTCTTTATGAGCTGGCTATGAAAACCCTGCAGGATCCCTATCTGCCTTGCTTCCTGCAGTAGGGGTTGCCAGTTCTGTTCCCAAGCTGACATGCAGGACCATTGCAGCCTCCCTCCCACCCAAACTGTTCAATAAAGACTCAGAAAATAAATGGATGTTTTTACTGTAGAAGAAACAAGTGAGTTATGACAGATCACACCCCAAGACCACGTCAGGCTGGTGACAGGACTCAGGGGGGAAAAAAAAAAAAGACTCCATGTGATCCCGTCGTTCTGGATGGCGTGTTTTCCACTTCTGTTCAACTCTTCAGCTGCTCACAGAAGCCAGTGCTAGGCCAGCCTGCTCCAGCCCTTAGCTTGCTTCCCCTACCCAAAGCAACAAAGCCATCTCGTATCACAGTGTTCATTGCTGGCTTTTGGGGCCTCACCTTTTGTTCCTGGGAGACCTGGTTCTCCTTTTGGGCCAGAGGCACCTGGGATCCCTGGGCAGCCTTGGAGAATGGCGAGCCGGTCAGCATCACTGAGTCCCAGTATTCTCGCCTCTGAGGAAATGACAGCAGTCTTCATGGAGATTATTAGGGCTCTGAAAAGTCTTGGAGAGGAAACCAAACTCTCTGGAGTTGAGAAACAGTGCAAGCAAAAGCAATGAGGGTGGGCTCCTTTGGAGGTGTACGGATTAATGGATGGCCTCAAGGTTCTCATATATTAGAGGAGCTAGACACTGACACTCTCTCTCTGTCTTCAGAAGGGTTCAGTGGGAGAGGAGGTTGACATTACACGCATGACAAATATACTGTAGCTTAATAAAACAAAAACTGAGAGGTGCCCTGAGAAGGTATTGACAGCAGATTAAGTGACATTGATGGATCTTTGGACAGTAAAGGTTCTACTAAATTTCCTGACAGCAGCTCAGTTTGAAATTGCCCCTATTGCCATGTCCAGGAATAAAGACAGAAAGCTGTGTTGTGCAGCGTCCCCAGGCTGCCTGGCACCCAGCAAGCACTTGACGGATCCTTTGTATTTCTGTATATCCATTACTAACTGGGCCAAGGCACCATGAACAAAAACCCCTCAACAAGGATGGCGGGAAAAAAAAAAAACAAACCTCGACTGGGACAGCATGTTCATGGAGATCCCACTGGTGAGAGGGGGAGGATGCTACCTCTTTGGTTGGAGCCAGCAGTTTTGTAAAGTGGCTGCTGAGACTTCAACCTCCCCTTTACCCTCCTCCCACTTGCAGCTGAATTAAAAAACAGCATAGACAGAAAAAAAAATCATATTTCCCCCCCAGCTCCTTGTGTTATGGGGTGAGATGAAACAGGCTGTCTCAGTGCGATGGCAGTAGGATTTGTGCCCCACTCACCTGGGCAGGTGTCCTGGACATCACAAATAGTCGCTGTTAGGATGAGCAGTGTCAAGAGGGTTGGCAGCTGCCCTCCCCATGGCTGACCCTGCTCTCTGCTCTCTGCGCAGCTCCCCTCATCCATGTCCCAGGCCCTGTGGCTAGCATTGACCCATCTAAGCCTTTTATATCTAAAAAAAACCCAGCATAAGCTCCACCTCTGCACTTGCCCACTGCCTGCTCTAAGGTCTGGGACTCTGGCTGGGTCTCAAGCTGTTTCCCAGATAAGCCACTTTCCACAAGTCTGACGGGAAGGTTCTTGCCCGGCTGCCCCAGCCTGCCTCGCTTCCGTCCTCCTCAAATTTTGGATGCCTTTCCCCTTTTGTACTGTATGTCTAGAGGACATGAACCAGCAAAAACATAGGTTTAGCTAAGTGCAGACAGCTTGCCTTACCCTGCCTACTAGTCTCCCTTTAGACTGAGCTTACCACGTAGATCAGGAAACTGAGGTACTGGGAGATGAAAAGCCCAAGGTCAGCTGAGGCCACTGGCAGAAGAAAGCTGCACAGCCTGGATCACGCCTTCCAGGCAGCCCAGCTTCACTTTGCAACCCTTCAAACAGATGTTTCAGTTTATACACGATTCATGGAGTTAAAACTGTGTATCCAGGCAAGGTTAGGTGGGCAGAGCATGTTTGACTTTTTTCCCACCTGTTTTTTTTCTTCAGTCCCCGGTCATTTTAATGGTGAGCAGGATTTCTGTTTTGCTTTGCTGTTGCTACGCCCTGTGCTCTGGTTATTTGTGACAGCATTACTAGAGGTCTAAACCTCCTCATTGAGTTTGACCCATGTTACCTTCAGACACAGAGCCTGTAAAGTTTACGAATTTTAGCAGAGGGCAGAATTTAAGTATTTTCTCCATATTGTTTCATCCCAGTTCAGAGGAGACTGATTTCTTGGAGCCTTTCCCAGCTACCAGGATACCAGAGGCAGAACATAGCTCCTCCTCAAGCATTCACCTTTATCATGAGGTCCCTCTAACATCCCTAATTCCGATGATGTATGACAGCCTACTTTAATGTTAAGCAAATGGAAGAAGGCAGGGGAGAGATAAGTTGTCACTTAAATTCTGTGTCCCCCCATCAGCAGATGTTGTGATTATTGTAATTCCTGAGAACCAATTCTGTCAGGGAAACACACACCTTACTTTCCTGCCCCTATCTGAAAAGAAGTGCGGGGAAATCAGAGGGTCTGTGACCAGACTGATTGATTTCAATTTTTACATTGGGAAAAAGTATCTCATCCATGGCAAGCGCTATGCATGCAGCTCTTGGGGGCTAAATGAGAGCAGCTTCTTTCTTCAGCCTTTCAGAAATAAAGAGAGAAAGGATGCGCAGGTGCCCCTGAGCTGCTAGGTAGGGAGAGGCCTATGCAGGGCAGCTATAGGGTGACTGAGCACCTGTGCACTCCTTTTCGCTCATCTGTACTTGTGTCTGCCTCATGGGGCAGGTGGAGATGAAGAAGCCCCAGCACTGAGAAGCTTTCTTTCTCTCTTGCCCAGTGAGACTAGCTAAACCTATTTTTTGCTGGTTCATATCCTGAGGTCTGCACTTGAAATGGCAAAAGCTGCTGCCCTCAGCTGTTTCCCTTGGTAAATCACTCCAAAAAGCAATGGCAAACTGGCCTTGCATATTACCCCATTGCTACAGTCTCTCAAGGGCTCCAGGCTAGATCTGTCCTGCCCCGCGCCCCCCCCCAAAAAAAAAGAGAAAGAAAGGGATTGCCCAGCTTTTCCCAGTTGCTCTATTAGTGGAGTGGCCAGTTCTGTGTTGGGCTGAGAAAGCATGTTGTGGAGGCAGCTGTGATGTATCTGCCCGGCACTGATGCATTGCCTTAGGTGTTACCAGCTGCGGGATCCACCTAACCTGGGGGATACCTGGAGATGTCACAGTGCTTCCATCCGAGGAGAGCAGCAGTGTCTTTACGGATGCAGCTACTTCTGGGAGCGGGGAGGGCGGAACTGCTTCGCCTCTAGAGACATAAATACTGAGTGATGTTCCCAGAACTGAACTGATTTGCAGAGCCCCAAGAAATTAAGCTTAGCAAATCAGAAAGCACAACCAGATCACAGAAGAGCTTCAAAATATTCATGTGAGAGCATCATTACTATGTGCAACAGGGGATTTAGCACTGATTAATGCAAAATTGTAGGTGAAATCCTGGCTCCTGGTGAAGTCCTAGGGCTGTGCTGCCACCAGGATAGTAGAGCTTTACAGGGAGGATGGGGAAAGCTGCAAAAGCTCTAAGTAACTAACGAGCGGCAAGCCCCAGTCATTACATTCCTCTGCTCTGTGCTAAACTAAGGACATCACCACGAAACTCCTAAAGCTGCAAGAAGGACAGACAGTTGGCACTGAGGAGCTGGGAGCTAAACTCTGACAGATCTAACTATAAGCTATGTGAAATCAGAGCTTGCTTTAGAGTTGGCACCATTGTGGCTGCTCAAGGGGAGCTTCCATGAGCTTTGGAGACCTGCCGGGAAAGGAGTGATGTCAACATGTAGGTTATCATCCAAAGCCACAAGGAAAGATGTTCTTCCAGCTTAGCCTTTGGTGGGCTGTGTTATTTATAGTTCTTCACCTTGTGTGAATAACAAAGTTTTCAGTTTTTTTTTTTTTTTGGACAAACACATATTTCCAAGGCAGAATTTCTTCAGCTCATAATCAGTCTTAGTATCTGTGTTGGGGACATTCATCCAAGCTGAGAGCATTTTTTTTTTTCAAAAGATGTTCCTTGGGTTTCCCTTTCTGCTTCTGTCTTTGAGTGCCTGAGCCTCTCAGTGCTCAGACCCCCCCCATTCTCCTTACTACAAAATCAGTTCCTGAGGCTCCAAACAGGCACAGATAATTGGTAGAGTTTCTAAAGACAGGGAGGGGAAATGTGGGGAAGCAAAGGGAGGAGACTTCTCCCTTCTCACCCCTTGGGTTTCACATGCTGTATTGCTGAACAAGGTTTCACTCTCTGCTTTCCCAGGGCAGCTTCACTGGGAGCTCAGGCTGCTGGTTTCACTGGTACCTACAGACCCTTCCTGCTGGGGCTGCAAAGCCAACCTTTCCCATAGTTGGTTCTAGCTGTAGCATGTCTTAGTAGTGGGCAGCCAGGCAGTGCAGTGATTTGTGAACGCAGAGCACCCACTTTGACCATGCATCTGGATGGGTCCTTCCCCACATTGCCATACACTGAATATCTCAAACACACAAGTATCTTGAAATGAAGCTATAGCCATGGGGCGGACAAGGCTAATGCAGGCCTTCTGCTCAAAGAACTGATGAGGCTGACACCTGCTTATCTCTTGTATGACTCAGGTGGGAAGAAATTCATCTGAATAACACAGGAGGGAGGAAGGAAGCCTTGTGAAAATAAAATGAGTCTGCTTAACCTGTGAAGCTTGCTCATTCTCTGTTTTGAGGCCATCATGTCCAATGAATGACTTTGCCTCATTATCTGTGAAATGCATATTAAGCTTGACTATAGCATCCATTCCCCCACCCAAATCATGCTCCACCTCACCAGGGAAACAGGAGACAAAACTGTCACCATAATAGTGGGGTGAGTCATACTGATACTGCGAACATAAAAGGGGAAAATAAGAGTCCTTGGGAGGGAGCCTTCTTTTTTCCTGGGGGATATACAGAAGAGCGCGCCTACAAAACAGAGACACATCCCCACCACCCCCGTTGGCTGGAACCAGGGCCGGTGGTCTCTCTAGCTCTTTCTATCCCTCTGTTTTCGCTTTTCTCTTAGAGTGAAGTAATGCAAGGCATACCTTGCCACTCCCCATAATTCATTATATAGCTATTGTTAAGTACCACTTGCCAAAATCTGTTGTATAGCTAAGTAATGGAAGGTATATTTTACCACTTGCCATAATTTGTTATATACCTAACCAATTATCGTGGGCCGAGTTAAGATACATATTAATCACTGTGGGAATCCAATAAATTTTTGTGTATGGACCTTGAGAGTTGTGTCACCTTAGTCCACACTGCCGGGGATTTGCAAATCTGAGTCACATTCCCCATGCCTCGTCTGACACCATGACACTACCCAAAAAGGATTTCATTTTAGTGGTCTCTTTCCTACCAGCCTGTCTATCTGACTCTGCTTCAACAAGATATTTCCTGTTGTGTTCCATTTTTAACTTATTTTATAGGCTCTGGTAAAACTTCTTCTGGTCTGCGAAAGGCTAGCAGCTGTTCATCACTTGAGAGAAGGGAAGACAGGAAGAGATGTGATTTATAGGCTAGGCAGAAGCTGCACTGCACCCTCCCTGCTCAAATGAATAATGAAGAGTGGAAAGGCAATGCCCAAGCCCTTTTTTTTTTTTTTCCCTGATATTAATTTTTCCATGCACAGAGCTGTGGAGACATAGGTGGGACTGGTCACTCTGGCACAACTGGTTGGATAAGTAATGTGCTCAGGAAAGGGGCAAAGGAGGTGTCACAGAAGGACAGATGCATCTCACTCGTAGAGAGAAGTAGTGATACATTTATTGATATAAAACAGGGATATAACAAAGTTTGATAGTAAATGTGACAGTGTTTTAATGAGATTCAGTGGCAAGGCACAGTTGGTTATTTACTGAATAGAGGACGGGGTGAGACAGAACTGTCAGGGAGAGCCTCCTATTGAGTTATGAAGTTCAGAGAGGACCCCTTGCTTTCTAAACTCATTCTCAGAGAGGAATCTGGGTGTAGTTGCATCCAGTCCTCATCCCAGACTTGGTCAACAGTTTATGTCTAAAGGATTATATATGACTCACACAACTGGAGTGCTGTGATTGATGGCTACCAACTTTTCAGAAGGGATAGGCAAGGAAGGAGAGGTGGTGGGGTAGCCCTCTATGTTAGGGGCAGTTTTGAATGCCTAGAACTTAACATTGTGAATGACAGTGTTGCGTGTTTATGGTTAAGAATCAAGGGGAAGGCCAATAAGGCAGACATCGTGGTGGGATTTTGTTACAGACACCCCCCCCCAATCAGGATGTAGAGACTGATGAAATATTCTGTAACCAGCTGGCAGAGGTCTCGCAATCGCTCACCCTTGTTCTCGTGGGGGACGTCAGCTTCCCAGATGTCTGGGACATCACACATAACACATAACACAGCAGAGAGGGAACAGTCCCAGAGGTTCCTGGAGTGCGTGGAAGACAACTTCCTAACACAGCTGGCGAGTTTGTTAACAGAGGAGGCCTTGTGGGGGATCTAAAGGTTGGAGGTTGTCTCCGGCAGAGAGACCATGAAATGGTAGAGTTTTCAATTCTTGGAGAAGCAAGGCGGGGAGCCAGCAGAACGGCCACCTTGGACTTCCAAAGGGCAGACTTTAGCCTGTTTAGGAACAAGGCTGAGAGTGTCCCTTGGGAGACAGTCCTGAAGGGCAAAGGTGCTTTTGTCTTTTTGTTGTTAATCTACAAGGCCTTAGGTGTTACCAGCTACCACCTAACCTGGGGGATACCTGGAGTTGTCACACTGCTTCCATCCGAGGAGAGCAGAGCAGTCAGTGGACATTTGCAATTTTAGAGCGTGGCACTGGAGACAGCGAAAAAATACGTTGTTTTGGAGGCTAAAGCTAGCAGGCAAGCACGGAGCCCAAAGGCTTTAGGTGCGATGGAAGCGCGGCCCCGGGACAGTCAGGACAGGGCACATCTTTCCCTCCTGGCAGCTTCCTTGTGGGAGCAGTCAGTGGACGTTTGCAATTTTTGAGCGTGGCATTGGAGAGAGCGAAAAAATACGTTTTTTTGAGGCTAAAGCTAGCAGGCAAGCACGAAGCCCAAAGGCTTTAGGTGCGATGGAAGCGCGGCCTGTATACAATGAAGCCAAGGCACATCTTTCACTCCTGACAGCTTTCTTGTGGGAGCAGTCACTGGACGTTTGCAATTTTTGAGCGTGGCATTGGAGAGAGCGAAAAAATGCGTTGTTTTGAGGCTAAAGCTAGCAGGCAAGCACGGAGCCCAAAGGCTTTAGGTGCGATGG
>VFFE01004332.1:0-15948 GCA_008921705.1 Burhinus oedicnemus | reverse complement strand
CTCTCCCGCCCACCCCACCCGCTCCCCGCTCCCCGCTTCCCCGCCCAAGGCGAGCGCCAGCCGACAGCGCGCCCGGCGCGGCAGCAGCCGCAGCCCCGGGGCCCCGGTTCGGGCAGGGCCGCCCGCAGGCAGCCCCAGCCCCGGGCCCAGCCCCGGCCTCGCTGCCCTCCCCGCCCGGCTCTCACCTGCCGGCCCCGCGGCCAAGGACAAGGCCAGGAGCCACGGCCCCAGCCCCGCCGCCATCGTGCCCTGCCGCGCCGGGGCTCGAGGGCCCGGCGGGAGCCGCAGAGGAGCCGAGCGGAGCCGCGCTCGGGCCCGCTCCTGCCCGCCCCGCCGGCTCGGCCCCTCGCTGGGGCAGCGCCGACGCCTCTGCCCGCCCCCAACACTCCCGCCCCGGCCCGGCCCCCCGGTGCCCCTGCGGGGCAGGAGAAGGGGCGGCGCGGGGAGGGACGCGGGGCGGGGGCGTCGGCAGCGGAGGAGCGCGGCGCCCCGGCAGACCGGGGCTCCTGTCCCTTGGCTGCCGGCGCGGCTCCGGCGCTGTCCCGCCTTGTCGCCCTGCCGAGCCTGACGGAAGGGGGTCGGTGCACGGGCCAGGCGCAGCTGGCGCCGTCCCCAGCCGCAGCCCCAGCGCCGGGGACGGGCTGCCGGCCCGCAGCGTCCCCTCGCAGGACCCTCCCCCTGCCCCGCACCCCCAGCCCGCCCTGGCCTCACTCCCAGCCCCTGACCGCGGCGACAAGATACACACCGTGTGGAAATGATCCCCTAACTTCTGCCCACTTGCCCCATACTCCTCCTTTCCACACCGCAGAGCTACCTGCCCCCCACCCCGATCCCACCTCCCAATCTTTTCTCCCATCTCTTGCTGCCTCTTGTTGTCCTTCTGTCCTGCCAAGCTGCAGGACTGTCCTGCTGAGGACCAGTGCTATCTGTCTACATCCCTTGGCTCCAGGTCAGCCCCTTCATCAGAAGTGCCGCAACGTAAGAGTCCCTCCCAAACACTTCCAGGTCCCAAAGATGTTCCTCAACAGCTCTGCCTGCCTGTCAGACCTGAGGTGATTTCACCCACCCCAGAATTGGCATAAGAAAGGGGAACAGTGGTGCTGGTGGGACGTCTTTTCTCACAGCATGGCGTTCCCAGCATCAGAACAGATGTAAGATTTTACAACTTCCTTCCAGCTTTCCTGGGATGTTCAGAAAACAGCTCTCTATCCTCAACTACCTTGAGCCCTGAGAAGGACACGGAGCAACTAGGCCTGGAAACCATTTCCAGGGACTTGTAGGACAAGAATGTCATCAGGATTCACAAGCGGCTAGACTGAGATGATAATCTTCTGTAAGGAAACAACTGGCTGCGTAGATGAGAGGAGAGCAGTAGATACTGGTTCCTTTTATTTCAGGAACACTTTCAACACTGTTTCACCTAAGATCCTCCTGGAGATGCTGATGAAGTCTGGGCTGGATGAGCAGAGAGTGAGGTGGGTGAAAAACTGCCTGAATGCCTGGGACCAGATGGTGGTGATCAGTGGCACAAAATCTACCTGGGAGGCCAGTAACTGGCAGTGTACCCCAGGGGTCAATACTGGCTCCAATCCTGTTTGACATCTTCATTAATGATCTGGAGGACTGGACAGAGTGTACCCTCAGCAAATGTGCAGATGACACCAACCTGGGAGGAGTGGCTGATACAGCAGAGGGTTGTGCTGCCATCCAGAGAGACCTTGGGAGGCTGGAGAAATGGGCTGACAGGAACCTCAGGCAGTTCAACAAGTGGTAAGGCAAACTGCTGCACCTGGAAAGGAACAATCCTAAGCACCTGGACAGGCTACGGTCACCCAGCTGGGAAGCAGCTTTGCAGAAAAAGACCCTGGGGCTGTGGTAGACACCAAGTTGGCCAGGAGCCAGCAATGGGCCCTGGCTGCAAAGAAGGCTAACCGTGTCCTGGGGTACATTAGACAAAGCATTGCCAGCATGTCAAGGGAGGAGATCCTTCCCCTCACCCATGTGGTGTCAGCCCTGATGCATGTTCTTATCTTTATACAGCTCCAGGTGCTGGCTAACTGTTACGTTGCTATGTTAGCTGGCTAATCGAACTGCTCAGCCTAGAAGGATAGCCTGAAACTGGACATGGAAGAAGGACGAGACACTTCTGTGTCATAGCTCAGGACAGAGATATCTGACTGATGACACAGAGTAGGAATAGGTTTTTTTCTAGACCCTGCTTAAACTTGGACACAACTAAGCATGCAGGGGAGTCCATGTAGTCCCCACAATCAGAGTACTTGTATGCCATCTGTAGTGCCTGATCATGCTATGGCTGCCAAGTTCACATGGGAAAGTCCTTAAAAAGGAACTGAATGTCATCTTTCTTGTGATTGCAGTGTACTTGCCTTTAATTCCTCCTATACTCCAAACAGTTAAGAACTACAGCTAGCAGTTCAGTCAGAGTATGCAAAACACTGCATCAAGTAAGAAGTGTCTGGTGTGCTACAGTTGGGAGACGGTATCTGACTGTCCCTCTGGACAATCAAATTCTGAAAGCTCACTGACAACTGGTCAGTCCACTGACAGCACAGCAAATCCACACATCGGCACTCGCAGTGGTCAGGCTGCAAACGGCTGCCTTAGCAGCATTGGCCAGTGTGTAGACCACGGGATGCTGGGCTGGCATGGGCGCATGCCAGAGCATGTGGCCTAAAGAATAGTACACAACCTCCTTACGTCACAGTAGGCACCTGGCTGCTATGAAACAAGAAGCTGTGAAAATCATCACTGGCCAGTATCTCCAGGATTTGGAAAATACCAGCCATATCTGTAGGACGTGCCCTGGTAGGCCAAGTCCTTCTGCCAACACAACTGCACTACTGAGAGTCCAAGGGACAGATAAACCTTCATCAACACACAGTACAGGTGTGCAATTGTGACACTGGCATGAAGACTTTGTATGCACGCATTAATTATTCCATGGGTAGACCCCTCTGCACCTGCTTATCCTGTCAACATTGAAGAATGTCGGGAATGGGCAATATGGGTGTCTTTGCATAAACTGCCATGGAAATCCCATGCACACCATGAGCCTCTTTCGTCCTCTGCACATCAGCAGACATGTACCTTAAAAGCTCCACAGGACAAAGTAACTTCCCACAAAATGGGAAAACTGCTCTTGTAGCCTACCAACCGGTCCATGAACCTCATAGTCACGTTCATCTAGACACAGTGGGAATTCACACATATTACACACAGCGATCTCATGTGATCATGATGGAATCGTTACATATTCAGAGAACAGTACCAGTAATAGAATAATAGAACCATTAGACTCACAGAATATCTCAACTTGGAAGGGACCCGTAAGGATCATTGAGTCCAACTCCCTGCTCCTTGCAGAACTACCTAACACGAAACCATAGGACTAAGAGCATGGTCCAGAGGCTCCTTCAAGTTTGACAGCCTTGGTGCCCTGGCCACTTCCCTTGGGAGCCTGTTCCAGTGACCAAACACCCTCTCAGTGAAGAACCCTTTCCTAACGTCCAATCTGAACTTCCCTGATGCAGTTCACACCATTTCTATGTGTCCTATCGCTGGTCATCAGAAAGAGCAGATCACCACCTGCCCCTCCGCTGCCCCCATCAAGGAAGTTGTAGACTGCAATGAGGTGACCCCTTCTCCTCTCCAAGCTCAACAAACCAAGTTGAAGTCTCGCCCTCGAGGTCCATCACCATCTTGGTCATCCTTCTCTGCTCTTGAGGCCCTTCACCATGTTGGTCACCCTTCTCTGGACACACTCTAATAGTTTCATAGAATCATAGAATCGTTTAGGTTGGAAAAGACCTTTAAGATCATCTAGTCCAGCCATTGGCACTACTCTACCAGGTCTGCCACTAAACCATGTCTCTAAGCACCACATCTACACGACTTTTAAACACATCTAGGGATGGTGACTCAATCACCTCCCTGGGCAGCCTGTTCCATTGTTTGATAACTCTTTCAGTGTGGCGTAATAAGGCACAGACTCAGTTCAGGAGCGAGACTGAGACAAGCCTATTTGCTACAGCGAGGCTATATATGCCACAGCTTGTACCCTGTACAGATCCTCCTAGTACTTTTCCACTGTTCAACATTAAGCAATACACACATCTTGTGTGCAGCTGTTCTTCTGCTACCTGATAATCCAGTGCCAACCGCAGATACCGCTGTCTATTGCCCCCACGGTTTGTTCAGTCCTGAGGCCGTCTGGCTTGACGCCCAAGGTCTTTTTATGCCTTCAAGACTTACTTTCTCATAGCCACTCGACTCACTTCCCACATTTCTGTAACAAATTTTTTCCTAATGTCTAGCCTAAACCTCCCCTCGTGCAACTTGAACCCATTTCCTCTTGTCCTATCGCTAGTTACTTGAGAGAAGAGATCAGCTCCCATTTCACTACAGCCTCCTTTCAGGTAGTTGTAGAGAGCAATAAGGTCTCCCCTCAGCCTTCTCTTCTCCAGACTAAACAATCCTAATTCCTTCAGCTGCTCCTCACAAGACATGTTCTCCAGACCCTTCACCAGCTTTGTTGCCCTTCTCCAGACATGCTCCAGCACCTCAGTGTCCTTCCTAGACTGTGGCGCCCAAAACTGAACACAGTACTCAAGCTGCAGCCTCACCAGCGCTGAATACAGGGCCACCATCACTTCCCTACTTCTGCTGGCCACACTATTCTTGATACAGGCCAAGATGCCATTGGCCTTCTTGGCTACTTGGGCACACTGCTGGCTCACGTTCAGCTGGCTGTCCACCAGGACCCCCGGATCCTTTTCTGCCAGGCAGCTTTCCAGCCACTCCTCCCCAGGCCTGCAGCGTTGCCTGGGGTTGTTGTGACCCAAGTGCAGGACCCGGCACTTGGCCTTGTTAAACCTCATGCAGTTGACTTCAGCCCATCGATCCAGTCTGTCTGGATCTCTCTGCAGAGCCTTCCTACCCTCAAGCAGATCAACACTCCCGCTTAATTTGGTGTCATCCGCAGACTTACTGAGGGTGCACTCAATCTCCTGTCCAGATCACCAATAAAGATATTAAACAAGGCTGGCCTCAAAATTGCACTCAGCACGATCCGTTCCATGATCTTTCCTGGCACTGAGGTCAGGCTGACAGGCCTATAGTTGCCTGGATCCTCCTTCTGGCCCCTCTTGTAGATGGGTGTCACATTGGCAAGCCTCCAGTCATCTGGGACCTCCCCTGTTGACCAAGACCACTGATAAATGATGGAGAGTGGTTTGGCAAGCTCCACCGCCAGCTCCCTCAGCACTCTCGGGTGGATCCCATCTGGGCCCATAGGCTGTCCAGTTGGTGTAGCAGGTCACTAACTGTTTCCTCTTGGATTATGGGGGGATTATTCAGTTCTTCATCCCTGTCTTCCAGCTCAGGGGGCTGAATACCCTGAGGATGTCTGGTCTTACTATTAAAGACTGAGGCAAAAAAGACATTAAGTACCTCAGCCTTCTCCTCATCCTTGTTGACAATCTTCCCCTCCGCATCCAATAAGGGGTGGAGATTCTCCCTGGCTCTCTTTTTGTTGTTAATGTATTTGTAAAAATCTTTTTTCTTATCTCTTACGACAGTGGCCAGGTTAAGTTCTAGCTGTTCTTTCGCCTTTCTGATGTTTTTTTTGCATGACCTAACTAGATCCCTATACCCTTCTTGCGTTGCCTGCCCCTTCTTCCAAAGGTGGTAGACTCTCCTTTTTTTCCTGAGTCCCAGAAAGAGCTCCCTGTTCAGCCAGGCCGGTCATCTTCCCCGCTGGTTCATTTACGACACATCGGGACAGCCTGCTCCTGCGCCTCCAAGACTTCCTGCTTGAAGAATGACCAGCCTTCCTGGACCCCTTTGCCCTTCAGAACTGTCTCCCAAGGGATTCTCTTAACAAGTGTCCTGAACAGGTTGAAGTCTGCTTCCGGAAGTTCATGGTAGTGGTTTTGCTGACCCCCTTCCTTACTTCACCAAGAATTGAGAACTCTATCATTTCATGGTCGCTAAGCCCAAGACGTCTGCCAACCACCACATCACCCACCAGATCTTCTCTATTCTTGAGCAGCAGGCCTAGCAAGGCACCTCCCCTGGTAAGCTCACTTACCAGTTGTGTCAGGAAGTTATCTTCCACACACTCCAGGAATCGCCTAGACTGTTTCCTCTCTGCTGTGTTGTATTTCCAGCAGATGTCTGGTAAGTTGAAGTCCCCCACTAGGACAAGGGCTGAGGATTGTGAGACTTCCGCCAGCCACTTGTAGAATGCTTTGTCTATTGCTTCATCCTGCTTGGGTGGTCTATAACAGACTCCCAACAGGATATCTGCCTTGTTGGCCTTCCCCCTCATCCTTACCCATAAGCGCTCGACCTCGCCTTCACAGTCATTGAGCTCTATACAAACACTCCCTAACATATAGAGCCACCCCACCACCCCTCCTTCCCTGCCTATCCTTTCTGAGGAGCTTATAGCCATGCATTGCAGCATTCCAGTCATAAGAGTCATCCCACCGTGTTTCTGTGATGGCGACTATATCATAACTATCCTGCTTCACAACGGCTTCCAGCTCCTCCTGTTTGTTGCCCATGCTGCGTGCATTGGTGTAGATTTGGTGTCCTTCTTATACTGAGGTGCCCAAAACTGCACACAGTACTCGAGGTGGGGCTGCAGTGTAGAGTGGGACAAGCACCTCCCTCGACGGGCTAACTATGCTGTGCTTGATGCACCCCAAGATATGGTTGGCCCTTTTGACTGCCAGGGCACACTGTTGACTCATATTCGACTTGCCATCAACTCAAACCCCCACATCTCTTTCCGCAGGGTTGCTCTCCAGCCTCTCGTCTCCCAGTTTGTATGCAAAGCCAGGATTACCCCGTCCCAGGTGGAGAATCCAGCACTTGCTTTTGTTAGATTTCATACAGTTGGTGACTGCCCAGCTCTCTAGCTATCCAGATCTTCCTGTAAGGCCTCTCTACCCTTGAGGGAGTCCACAGCTCCTCCTAGTGTAGTATCATTGGCTAACTCACTCAACGTACATTTGATTCCTGCATCCAGATCAGTTACAAAAACATTAAAGAGCACCGGCCCTAAAACTGAGCCCTGGGGAACCCCACTGGTGACTGGACGCCAGCCTGATGTAACCCCATTTACTGTAACAAGCTCAACCTGTCAGCCAATTGTTCACCTAATGTGTTATGGACTTGTCTAGCTGTGTGCTAGACATTTTGTCCAGAAGGATAGTCTGAGAGACAGTATCAAAAGCTTTACTAAATTCAAAAATCCCTACATCTACCAGCTTCCCCTGGTCAACTAGATGGGTGGCCTTGTAATAAAAGGACATTAAGTTAGCTAAGAAGGACTTTCTCCTCATGAACCCCAGCTAGGTATGACCAATGACTGTGTCGTCTCTCAAGTGCTTTTCAATAACTCCCAGAATAACCTTCTCCATATTTCCACCAGGCACCGAAGTGAAACTGAGAGGCCTGTAATTACCAGAGTCGTCCTTCTTTCCCTTCTTGAAAACTGGGAAAACATTTACCAGCTGCCAGTTGTTTGGGACCTCTCCAGGCTCCCAAGACCATTGAAAAAGAACAGAGAGAGGTCCCGTGATAACATTGGCCAGCTCTTTCAGTACCCTGGGATGAATCCCAGCAGGCCCCATAGATTTATGTGCATCCAGATGGAGCAATGCAGATGAAATGTTACGAACTGACCCCAAAGCCCATTTCCCATTGCCCCTGTGCCTGTTGCTGAAAGGAAGGGAATGAAGGAGTGAAGTTGAGCCTGGGAAAAAGGAGGGCAGAGAAGGCGGAAGGTTTCTTTAGGACTGGGGATTTTTCATTCTCTCCATTCAACTAAAATTTAATTGGCAATAAATTAAATTCCTGCAGTGTGCAGGAAAGGCCAGAGCACCGTGTTGCACAGTAATGGCCCCTCACTCCTGGGAACAGTACTGAGTGACCACACACATATCTCAGCACTCGCTGCCCCACAGCTCCGACAGCCCCGGCTGAGCCCCAGCAGGTTTGTGTTAAAGCTCAGCTGGATTTCCTGTCCCTGTGTGAACGGCGCAGAAGTAGCGGGCAGAGTCCCGGGGGTGCAGGGAATGCAGGGACAGAGATGCCTCAGACCGGGAATTGTCCCGGGACACCGTGGCTCGACCCTCCACCGCTGCACCATACTTCTTTGTACTGCCCGAGGGTTGGCTGATGTAGGAGACCCACTCGAGACTGCCACCGGGTGCCTGACGGTACCACAGAATGAGATACCTCCCGAAGTCGAAGCCGGATCCGCGGCAGGAGAGGAGCACGGAGTCCCCGGGCGCTCGCAGCCCTCCGCCGGCCTCCACCAGCCTCACCTGCGCCCACACCCCTGCGGACGGAGAGCGCAGGAAAACGGGCAGGGTGCGCCCAGGGCCCCAGGACCTTCCCCCGCCGCCCCCCGCCCCGCCACAGCGGCAGCCGCCACCCCCTCTCTCCCGGCAAACCCCCGCGCCCGGGCCAATGCCCCGCCTGCCCTCCTCGGGGCTGAGCCGCGCCTGCTCCGACACTCCGGCCCGGCCCGCGGCCCGAAAGCCTCTGCCCCGGCCCGTGCCTCTGCCTCAGCCCCTGCCTCTGCCTCTTCCCCTGCCTCACCCTCAGCCTCTCCCGCCCACCCCACCCGCTCCCCGCTCCCCGCTTCCCCGCCCAAGGCGAGCGCCAGCCGACAGCGCGCCCGGCGCGGCAGCAGCCGCAGCCCCGGGGCCCCGGTTCGGGCAGGGCCGCCCGCAGGCAGCCCCAGCCCCGGGCCCAGCCCCGGCCTCGCTGCCCTCCCCGCCCGGCTCTCACCTGCCGGCCCCGCGGCCAAGGACAAGGCCAGGAGCCACGGCCCCAGCCCCGCCGCCATCGTGCCCTGCCGCGCCGGGGCTCGAGGGCCCGGCGGGAGCCGCAGAGGAGCCGAGCGGAGCCGCGCTCGGGCCCGCTCCTGCCCGCCCCGCCGGCTCGGCCCCTCGCTGGGGCAGCGCCGACGCCTCTGCCCGCCCCCAACACTCCCGCCCCGGCCCGGCCCCCCGGTGCCCCTGCGGGGCAGGAGAAGGGGCGGCGCGGGGAGGAAGGCGGGGAAAATCAGAAGAAAAAGGCAAAACTCGTGGGCTGAGATAAAGCCAGTTTAACAGAACAGCAAAGGAATGAGGGAAAAAACAACAACAATAACTCTGATGGAGGAATGTACAAACACGGTTACTGTAGCACCGCTCACGGACCAGACGGGCAGCCCCAGCCCGCTCCAAAGCTGCGACTTCTTCCCCCTCCCCCGGCCAGCTCTCCCCTATAGACTGGGCATGGTGTCCCGTGGTATGGAATGCCGGTGTCCCGTGCCAGAAAATTAACCCTATCCCCGCCGGAACCAGGACAGTATACCATGTGTAGTGCTTTCATCATCCTACAGCTGCCCTGTTCATAAGGGTGTGAAAGTCCTGGAAAGGAAACAGGTATCTCCTATCTTGGGATTGTGACCGTAAGTGCCCCTAATTCCTTATATAGTCCAAACAGTTAATTATTTCTGCTAGCGGTTCACTCAGAGCATGCAAATCGTTGCATGAAGTGAGAGGCGCCTGGAGTGCTAGGCTTGGGAGGAGCACCCTAATCCCTCTGGACAGTCCAGCTCTGAAATCGTGCTCACACTGGTGAGTCCGCTGGTGGCATAGCAAACCCACACATTGGCATCCGCATCTGTCAGACTGCAAGCAGCTGCCTCAGCAGCTTTTTCAGCTTGTAGAGCATGGGATGCTGGGATGGCATGGGATGACACAGCCTCCCTATGCTAAAGTATGCAACTGGCTGTTATAAAGCAAGAACAGCCACCTTTTGAAAGACATGACTAGCCCAACAATGGCAAAGGGCTGCTGGGCTGCTAGCTGGCTCCTATGCTTCAGAGAGTGCGCAGGGGCTGTGGGCCACGGGGCCACAGAGATGCTTCCACGATCTTTGGGGTTCGGCAGCTGCAAACACACATGCTCAGAACATCTTACCCCATTATATTCCTAGGCCTGGGAGAGAAGCTCACAATCAAAACCAAACAACCCAGAATATGAAAAAGTATTCACATGTGCGTGAGCCAGATGAGAGAAAGGGGGAAATACTGAAATCTCAGACTCTTTGTAAGATTGGATTCAGATTGGAAAGTTCATTTTTGTCCTTCCTGATTCCTTTTTCATGACAAATTCATGAGGGAGAGGACAGGGGAGGGGAGAAGGGGAGGGGAGGGAAGTGTTCCGGGTGGAAGGGACCTACAATGACCATCTAGTCCAACTGCCAGACCCCTTCAGGGATGACCAAAATTTGAATCATTTCATCATGGACGTTGTCCAAATGCCTCTTAAACACCGATAGGCATGGGGCATCAACCAGCCCTCTAGGAAGCCTGTTCCAGTGTTTGAGCGCCCTCTCAGCAATGAAGTGCTTCCTAATATCTACTTTGAACCTCCCCTCATGCAGCCTTAAACCGTTCCCACGTGTCCTGTCACTAGATTCCAGGGAGAAGAGATCAGCATCTCCCTCTCCACTCCCCCTCCACTGGAAGCAGCAGAGAGCAATGGGGTCGCCCTTCAGCCTCCTTTTCTCCAAACTAGACAAACCCAATCTTCTTAGCTGCTCCTTGTAGGATGTTCCTTCCAGACCTTTCACCAGCTTTGTTGCCCTCCTCTGAATGTGTTCAAGGACCTTCACATCCTTTTTAAAATTGTGGGACCCAGAACTGCACGCAATACTCAAGGGGAGGACGCAGAACCCCTAAATACAGCAGGATAATCACCTCTTTTGACCGGCTGGTTATACTGTGTTTGATGCACCACAGGATGCAGTTTGCCCTCTTGGCTGCCAGGGCACACTGCTGACTCCTGTTGAGCCTGCTGCCAGCCAGCAGCCCCAGACCTCTTTCTGCAAGGCTGCTATCGAGGCATTCCTCTCCCAATTTTCACTTGTGTCCTGTGTTACTCCATCCCAGGTGCAAAATCTGTCTTCTTGCTCAATTTCATGTCATTGATGATTGCTCACTGCTCAAATTTATCTAGATCCCTCTGCAAGATTTCTTGTCCTTCAAGAGAGTATACAGCACCTCCCAGTTTGGTATCATCAGCTAACTTTCTCATGATACATTCAACTCCTGTGTCCAGATTGTTGATAAAAATATTGAAGAGAACCAGCCCTAGAATTGAGTCCAGAGGAACACCGCTGGTGGCTGGCCACCAGCCAGACGTAGCCCCATGCACTACCACCCTTTGAGCCCCACCGTTCAGCCAGTTCTTCACCCAGCGCACCGTACACCCACTCATCCCACAGTTTGACCGCTGGTCCAGAAGAATGCTGTGAGGGACACTGTGGCGTATTAAGGCACGGACTCAGTTTGGCAGTGAGACTGAGGCTGAGACAAGCTTATTTGCTACAGCGAGGCTATATATGCCACAGCTTGTGCCCCGTACAGATCCTCCTAGTACTTTTCCACTGTTCAACATTAAGCAATACACACATCTTGTGTGCAGCTGTTCTTCTGCTAGCTGATAATCCAGTGCCAACCGCAGATACTGCTGTCTATTGCCCCCAGGGTTTGTTCAGTCCTGAGGCAGTCTGGCTTGACGCCCAAGGTCTTTTTATGCCTTCAAAATTATTTTCTCATAGTCGCTCGACTCACTTCCCACATCTCCCCCTTCTGTGTTTTGCACTTGCACTTGGAGGACCTGTTGGATAGCTTGATTAATAAGAGATCACATGAGTTTTAGGAGACAGGGAATACACAGTAGGAGCCCAAAAAACACTAGTAAAATCAAGGCTACAAACACAATAAGTTTTTTGATCCATGCACTAAGATTTGGGAAAAGTCCTGCCAGAGAATTCCACTTGTCCTCTACTTGGAGTTTCTGCGTCAAAGCTTTTAGAGTCTGTAGGCTCTTATGAACTGACTCAGAGTGATCAGAGAGATTCATGCAACAAAGACCATCAAAGTCCTCACACCCATGCCTGTGGGCTAAGAGCAAGAAGTCAATAGCTGCTCTATTTTGCAAAGTAGCATGCCGTGCAGAACCCACATCAAGCAACAGCCCAGAGGGCCCGGCTGAAGTGGCATTTGTTTGTTTTGCTAGCCAGCAACCTAATTTATTTAGCGATGGCAAAGCATGTGCTGAAGCAACTCCAGGCAGAAATTATCTCAGCAGAATTCCAAAAGGTTACATCGTCTTTACATTCTGAATCAAAAGCATGTGTTGTCCTTTTCGTCCTGTGAGTGCGGTGGAGACCTGTATGATTTAATATCATGGAAATATTTGGGGTTAAAAGCGTTAGGCGTCCGAGGCTACAAGGTCCCCCATGCAAATGCGAGGGGAGTGCTGGCCAGGCTTGGTCTCCACAAATTAGGAAAATTCCCAACAGAAGTTTCAACAGGATACTGGAAGACAAGGACACGTTAGTACTAGTATAATTACACCAAAAAGTACTATAGTTATACACAGGCAGAGAAGAGTTAACACATTGTACTTTGGATGCATTTTTTCCGGAGTAGTTAAAATACAAACAGAAGTCCATCTTTGTGGATCCTAATAAATCAATTTCTTGGGGCTCTAAAGGTGCGGGGGATAAGTAGGAAGCCCACCTGTCCCAGTTATCTGCTGGGTTGTGCTGCCCCAAAAATGACCTTTGAGCCGGAGGCCTCATGCTGTCCTTTCCAGCTCCCCAGGAAGGGTGTTAGAAAGGGGAGCAGAAGAGGAGCCAGTTCTGCTCCTACGGTGGCAGAAGAGCTGAGGTTGTAATGGACAAGAGGTAACAGCCACAAACTTGAACAGAGGAAGTTCCATCTGAACATGAGGAGGAACTTCTTTACTTTGAGGGTGGCAGAGCACTGGCACAGGCTGCCCAGAGAGGTGGTGGAGTCTCCGACTCTGGAGACATTCAAAACCTGCCTGGACGCCATCCTGTGCAACCTGCTCTAGGTGGACCTGCCCTGGCAGGGGGGGTTGGACTAGGTGATCTCCAGAGGTCCCTTCCAACCCCTGTGATTCTGTGACCTCTGGAAAAGGTCTAGTGTAACTCTCCTGTTTGAAGCAGTGTCAACTAGGGTACGTGTACTGGATCTGGTTGGGATGGAGTTAATTTTCCTCACAGCATCCTGTACGGGCAGCTGCAATTTTTTGTGGCCAAAACCGTGTTGATAACACACTGATGTTTTAGCTATTGCTAAACAGTACTTATGCAGCATCAGGGCCTTCTCTGTTTCTCATGTCGTCCATCAGGCTGGAGAAATGGCCTGACAGGAACCGCATGCAGTTCTACAAGGGGAAGAGCAAAGAGATATTTGGAGTTAGGAGATTTGTCTGTCCCAAGTAACCGTTATGCACCGTGGAGCCTTGCTTTCCTGGAAATGCCTAAACATCTGCTTGCTGATGCGAAGTCGGGAATGAATTCCTTATTTTGCTTGGTTTGTGTGTACAGCTTTTGCTTTTCTGATTAAACTCTCTTTATCTCAACACACAAGTCTTCTCACGTTTACCCTTCCAGTTCACTCCCTCATTCTACTGCAGGTGACTAAGTGAGCAGCTGCGTGGGGCTTAGCTGTCTGTCAGGGCTACGGACAGTAGGCTGCCCACCACCTTACCCAGTTCAGGTTTGAATATCTCCAAGAATGGAAACTACGCAGCCTCAGGTATTTACACACACTGACAAAACCCCCCATACCATTTTCTTCCCTACGCTAAACAAACGCAATTCTCTCAGGCTCTCCTTGTGTGTCACATGCTCCCTTCCTCATCTTCATGGCACTTCATTGCATTTGCTCTGGTATGTCCATGCCTTTCCTGTGCTGGGGAGCCCAGGACTGAGCACAGTAGTCCACAGTCTCACCAGTGCTGAGCTCAAGAGCAGTCCATCGCAATGAGCAAGGAGTCAGATAAAAATGCTGGGAGGCCTGCATGGATAAACAAGGCTGGGGAAAATGCTGGCCCGGTGCTGAATGGGGCAGGGACCTGGTGACGCAGGACATGGAAAAGGGATGAGATACTGAATGCCTTATTGTCCTGGTTCTGGTGGGGATAGGGTTAATTTCCACAAGGAGCTGGGAAGGGACACAACCCTTGCGGCTGACCCAAAACTAGCCAAATGGGTACTCGATACCATGTGATGTCATGCTCAGTAGAGAGCGGGGGAGCTGGCTGAGGGAGGGGGCAGAAATCACCACTTGGGAGCGGCTGGGCTTCAGGTTCCAGTCAATGAGTGGTTGGACATTAATCGTTTCTTGTATATTCCTCTATGAGTATTCTTGTTGTTGTTTTCCTCTTCCTTTTGCTGTTCTGTTAAACTGCCTTTATCTCAACCCATGAGTTTTGCCTTTTTCTTCCGATTCTCCCCCTGCCCCTTCTCTGGGAGGAGGAAGGAGTGAGCAAAAAGACCCCGTGGTTCTTTGTTACCAGCTGGGGCTAAACCACGACACTCATTTGCCTCCCTCTTTACAAGCAAAACCATACTTCAGGAATCTCAGGTCCCAGAGTCCAAGGGGAAAGGCTGGAGCAAGGAACATGCACAGCCCACGTCATTCACCACTTATCTAGTCCATAGTAAGTAGCTTCATCTCTGACGTTTCCAGGGAAGTCAGTGCTGAAAGTGTAACTAAGTTCAGAATGCACAACATCCACTCTGTTCTCATCCACAAGGACTGTCGTCTAATTATAGAAGGCTTTAATTTTAGCTAAGCATGATTTCCACTTCACAAACCCATGCTGATTGTCAGTGAGGAAAGAGGGGGAGGACGTGCTTCAAACAGGGGAGCAGAGATTCCACTGCAGCCTGTGGTGAAGGTCATGGTGACACAGGTTGTCCCCCTCCAGCCCATGGAGGTTAACAATGGAGCAGATATCCACCCTGCAGCCTGTTGAGGACCCCACACAGGAGCAGGTGCCTGTGTCCTGAAGGGAGCTGTGACTCCATGGAGAGCTCACACTGGAGCAGGCTCCTGGCAGGAACTGTGGTCCTGCAGAGAGGAGCCCATGCTGGAGCCAGTTTTCTAGCAGGACCTGTGCCCTGCAGGGGACCCACGCAGGGGAAGAGTGTGAGGAGGAAGGAGTGGCACACAACATGTGATGAACTAACCGTAATCCCCATTCCCCATACCCTGTGCTGCTCACGGGGAGCAGATAGAGAAATTGGGAGTGAAGTTGAGCCCGGGAAGAAGGGAGGGGTGGTGGGAAGGCGTTTTTAGATTTGTTCTTATTTCTCATTAACCTACTCTGATTTGCTTGGCAATAAAATAATTAATTTCCCCAAGTCAAGTCTGTTTGGCCTGTGATGGTCATTGCTGGGTCATCTCCCGTCCTTATCTCAACCCATGAGCCTTTCATTGTATTTTTTCCCCTTGTCCAGTAGAGGAGGGCTTGGTGGGCACCTGGCAGCCAGCCAAGGTCAAACCACCACACCTTGCCTACTTCTTCTTCCTGATCAGGTGATCTGTAGTAGCCACCCACCACAATGTCACCCATGCTGACCTGCCTTCTCTCTTTCCTAAGCAGCCTGGCGCCATCCACTAAGGTGGTCCTCTAAGCTGCTGCACCGCGTTTCCGTGATCCCATAGCTCTACAACCAAGCCACAGAGGAAAAACTGGGCCATGTTGGACAGCAGCCCAGGCAATGTGCAATAACCTGTACAGCCTCTGAAGTTCCCACAAGAGACCCTCCTGCATCATAAATGGTCTCAGCCCTTCAACCACACTTCCCTTCGCTGCTTTGGACTGCAAGCAAGCCAAAGGTTTGTTTCCTGCACCTGCCATTGCATAATACCAATGTCTGGTTAGCTGCATGTAGAAAGAAATGCTGAGAAGTCTGTATTCTCTGTCAGTTGGGTTTTGGATCCACTCTGCTGCAGAGCTGCTCCAGGGTGAGCCTAGCACCACAGTAATACACTGCTTCATCCCCTTGCTTTGCTGCCTGGATCTGCAG